>CAEFZY010002722.1:0-98700 GCA_903066815.1 Brachyrhaphis roseni
AGTAGTTTTAACACTTGAAAAAGTTATAATTACTCAAACTATTGTTGAAATAACTCTGAAAAAGAGTTAAATTAACACCAGTTCTGATAAGGACCAAATAGACTCGGCAAGTGTTGATTTAACTCTGCAGAATTTACTGTGAGCAGTCGTGGGACACTTGATTTCCACGCATTTTCCATTCAATGTTTAGATGGGTTATCAAAGGATGGGACGAATCCCTGTCTCTGGCTCGGATTAAATTTAATACATCAAAAGTTAAGCGAGCCAAGGTTTTAGGAAAAAATATTTAAAGTAAGTCTGGACTTTTTAATTGGAGAGCTGGTTTGGACTGGGCAGTGAGGTAAGCTCACAGACAACGAAAGGCTGTGAATGTGACATGATGTGAAAACCCTCAAAGTGTATAACACTCATATAATAGCTTTAAATATACGGTAATAAAAAATAATAATTTTAGAATATTTAGGAGTGATATAAAGCAAGCTTTCAAATGTTATTAATACTTAATAAAGAAACCCTAATCACATAGATTTAAAGAGGAAAAAAGTCTCGGTCAACCCCTGACGAGTGAGTTTAAAAAAAGGAACAGATCACATTTTTATGAACAGCAGGGAATTAAACAAGCAAATGGCAAATAAGTACCAGAAGCCCCCCTTAACTCCCTTTTTATCTCCAGTTTATCCAAACCCCAACTCGCAGACGTCATGTCAGTGATGTGTGCAATATTCGTCTAAAACTTTGGTGAGCTATTACAAGGATAATGCATTTATTCTCTGCATGTGCATATAGTATTTTGACCACTATGGAGTCCTGACCCTTGATGGTCATATCTGATTGAGATGCTATAGTTTGCTGAAGAAAAGGCAGAGTGAAAGGGTTACTGGAAACAACAAAAATAACCATCAATAATATTATGTTTGAATGCACTGAAAAATCTCATGAGACTGGTAATCATTTGCAAAAGGACTAAACAAATATCATTTGAACAATAACTAAACTAGACTCTTTGGTGGGAACAATAAGGATTTAACTGGCCACCAAGTTGCCCCAATATCTCATAACTAGTAGCTTTTTGGAAATTAGGTCATCATCAAAGCTTTTCCTAGGAACACCAATTTGGACCAAACTTTTCTGATTTGCTGCAGCGGCGCCTTCAGGTCAGTTTCCATCTGGACGCCGACCAGCAGCTGCAATTATTCAGCCCGCTTTTTGAATCTGTATCTCATCTCTGGAGACTTGTCATCTGTCAACAAACTGTGTCCACACCCTCACAAACACACATCTGTGAACATGCGCATACACATTTCTAGTTTTCTTAAAATACAACACTCAGTGACCTTCTTCACCAGCTGTCCTCATTCTGAGAAGCTATCGAGGGAAGCAGGGAAGGCCTCCGAAGAGCCAAATTAATTCTTTGCTTTGAGCGGCGACATGTCGCCTGCTGTAGCACCAGTACAAAAAAAATAAGAAAATGTTATAGTTAACCTGAGTTAACTATGCTTTGTCACAGGCAAATCAGCCCACATTCAGACTTAAAGGTCTGTAGAGACATAAATTAAAATGTTTAGGCTGAGAATTGTCCAATGTGATGTATAAAGGTGTGAGCTCTCTGACCTCCAGATGGATTAAGAAACCTAAACAGAGTCCAATTAAGCTGAACACATGTCCAAAAGAACAGACGTGGTCACAACCTCGTCAACGTTACAGGCTTTTTAAAGAAAAAGAAAAAAAAGACACTTTGGGACAGTTGCAATTAGGAGATGTGTGAGAGACCAGCACAGGCAGAGAGCACCGTCTTTTCATTTATATCATCCCCCTGTAGTGGTGATAACGCTGAGGTAACAATAAAAACAAGTTGGATTTTCCTTTTTAAACTCCTGTCTCTTGCCTTGTGGGGGTGTGTGTGTGTGTGTGTATGCGAGACACTGACCTTTCCTGACACTTTTCAGATATTTTATCTGCAGCTCTGCAGGTGTTTTTCTAAGTTCCCACTCTTCAGGTCCAAGAATGTCAAAAACACGCCGCCACGTAGGTGCAATAATGAGTGTTTCCCCTAAAAGGTTTCCTTCCAAAGGGAGGCTTAGCTATAAAAATCTGCTGCTCGGTATTTCAATGTTTTTACTCCAGATGCCGTTTTAAAGGGATGACATTTTTATCTTATTCAACTTACTTACTTACTCTTAAATTTTTATATATTTTAACATCTTGCATGCCTAAAATCCTAAATAATATTATATTAAAACTCCTAACACTTAGTTAATGACACATTTATTTACAACTTCAGTACTCAAACTGCTCTTGATTACAAGGTTTATGCAGGTGGATTTTTAAATAATTTCTCCTCCCTGACAATGTCCAGGTCTTTGAGGCATTCCAGGCATCCATCTGATTTTTAATACCTTGCTAAGAGTCTGGCAGAGATTCAAGCTTAAGTTCAAAATTCTTTCTGTTAGTCGTTTTGCCGCATGTCTCTTATCGTTGTTTGATTATAGTAAGTCCAGTGCTGCAGAGTGTCTCCTTTAGACAGCTCATCCAGAATCACAATATATTCCTTTCTTCCTTGTCACAGCAATAACTCGGGTGCCTGGATTAATGGCTGACAAAAACCACAAAACTATAAGCTGAAGGTCGCAAGCTGAACACCCATAGGATCCAATAATGTGGAATGTCTGCTACAGTTTCTGCCTTTATGAAGGCCGATCCATCACAGTGGCCTCGACGATGTACCTCAAAGTTAAAATGGCTGGGAGTTCATGGGATTTAAAAATATTTTTTTTTATTGAGAATAATTATATGTTACAGCAGGAAGAGAAGATGTTGACACACAGTGTCTTTCAAAAGACCTCATCTGCCCTAAACTTTTTCACAATTTGACAACTTACAACAACAAACTTCAGTGTATTTCAAAGGAATTTTATGTGACAGACCAAAACAAAATAGAACCTTATAAAGTAGATGAAATATTATGATTCTCAAGATGTTTTATAAATCAAAAATGTAAAAGTATGACATTCATATTTAGGCCTCCTGAGTTCAACTTTGTAAGCCACCTTTTGCAGCTGCGGATCTTTTAGAGCAGCATATAAAGAATGTGAAAGTTTTCCCCATTATTTGTAAAACAGCCTCAGTCAGATTTGATGGAAGGTTTCTGAGTCCATCAGTAAGCAAGTCTACAGATTCTTACTTAAATTTTCTTCTGGACACTTACTGGACCATTTTAACACATGAATAGGCTGTGATCTGAACCATTCTGAACTATTGCATGTATGGCTGGAGGTTTAGGGTCTTTGACATGCTGGAAGGTGACTCTTCATCCCAGTCTCGAGTCTTTTGCAGCCTCTAGCAGGTTTTCTTTCTGGATTTTCTGCAAACTATTTTCCCTGTCCCTGCTAAAGAGGAGCATCCCAACAGCATGATGCTGCCACTACTATGCTTCAGGGCCGGAGTGTGCTCTGCTTGATTTTTCAAGAACTAAATGGTTGCACTGGAATTTATTTAGGCATATCAGAGTGAATGAGGTTGACATTTAATTTGTAAAAAAAAAAAAAAAAAGACCACTGCAAATTATGTATTATCTTCTGTCCACTTTATAATATAATATAATATAATATAATATAATATAATATAATATAATATAATACAATATAATATAATACCAGTTTGTGTTGGTCCATCACATAAAATGAAATTAAAGAACTTGTACAACAAAGTTTCTATTGTGATGAAATGTGAAACAGTTTCAGGTAGATTAGTATTTTTTGCAGACACTGTGTAGAAGTGAACTGAAGAAGTAAAAGTAGAGTCAAAAAAACTAAGTATTGCTAAAATTAATATATAACACTCATTTTTTCTTATAACTTTTAAATCAGAAATAATAGATTTATTATATGATGCTTCATCAATTACTGTATTTCACAGTATTTGTTGTGTTTAAAGTTAAGAAAAAGCCTGATCTGTCTTGTTTGACTGGCAGGTCACAATATCTATCACCACTTTCTGTGTTTTTGCTGCTCCAAGTCCATCTGCCATTCATTTTCTTTCTATTTACCGTTTGGTCCTCGAAGGCGAGGATTGCAAGTGCTCTTACCTTTTCATCACCATCTCTCTGCTGGCGCATTGTGAGGAAAAATCATCTCTACGAGCTGATGGCAGAATTCTCAGAACCAAACTGTGTTTTGGGGGACGGATTTCAGCAGGAGTTCAGCGGCGACTGTTTCTTAGATGGAGCACAACCCAGGAGAGTGTCATTAGCACATGTGGGCATACATAATGAACACTCATGCACGGATCTAAAATAGCAGCTAGCATAATAGAGCAGAAGAGTAACCAAGCGTGCAACATGCACGCGCGCTCGCACATGCACAATGGATTTCACCTCGCCGCCTCGGGTTTGTACTCGGTGTTCCCTGTGGCTAGTTAGTGTGCATGTGTGTGCGTGTGCACACAAGTACATTATTGATGCAATTGCACACTGGGGAGCGCTGGTGCAGATCAAAGTCTGTGATGAGGGAACATGGTGGCTACCTCTACAGCATCCAGTGAAAGAGATGCGGGGAGAAGGTCATGTACCTGCTCAGTGGGGATTCCACTTGAGACCCCACACCCCACGTCTGATCCAACCTGTTTGAGCTCCTTCTGTTCCTCCTCGTACTTCAGGTTTTCTCTACTACCAGTAGCCATCCCGAAATTGCGTCACAAGGACTCAGCTCCAAATTAACAGATTGCAGAGAATCATGAAGGAGAGAGGAGAATGTGAGAGGTGGTGGGGGTTGGGGGGAGATCAGAGTTTCCATGACGACAGCACAGGACTTCTGCTTGACGAATGAGGCAGTGTGTGCGCGCACCTATATGGATGTTGATTTGAGGCTTTCTCAGCGGGGAGACACCATGTTTGCCTTTTTACTGTTACAATAAAAACACAGGTGAACCCACTGCAACGCCATGTACATTCAGACGACACACACAGCAGGATGTCAGACCCAGTGCCTTGGCACTCCTACATTTTACAACGTTTTCAAATCTATAAAGATATGAAAGGAAACCATTTACAAATAACTTCCTCTAAGGAATTCACAGTTGTTGTTTTTTTATGATTCTAGCATGTATTTTCCAATAAAGATCCATTTTTAGATTGGATTTCCACCCCGTCTGAAGAACTGACTTCATCTGATTATTAGGTAATTCAACTTTTAAAATTTGGCCTGAAACAAGGCTTAAGGAGAACAACACACCCTGACATATGGTCTTCAGGTACAGCTTGCATCAGCATGCTGTGCTCTGTTGATTCCTATGGGGTGTTTTGATTGGCTTATTAACAGATCCTGAGAGCACATCCTGTGAGTGACAACCAGCCGTGTCATCTCTCTTTCTATCCAGTTCGGCTTATCAAGAGAGTCTTAAAAGTAGAAGTTGTGGACAGTGATGAGCTTTCTCAAGATCAACAGTGCTTTGCAAAAGTATTCCTACCTATTAAACTGTAACATATTGTCTTTAGGGGGTGTTTTTCTACCAGAAAGTGAAATGGTTGTCTATTACTTTTTGAAAGATAGCTCTACCTCAGTCGGATTGAATGGAGATTGTTGGTAGACATCAGTTTGTGTTTTGTCACAGAATCTCAACTGGATTTAGTACTAGAATTTGACTGTTCATTCTTAAAATAGCCCATTTAGAGAATTTAAATGTGGCATGTTTGTTGGTCGCAGATTGGCTATGTTGGGTATTTTTAGAAACTGACCTACTGGGATTTTTATGCACAATAATCACTCAGGTTAAAGAGAATGGCCAAAAAAAGAAGATATTCAGTAAGCAGCAGCAGCTGTGGGGATAAAAATGTCCTGCTGAAACCAGAGGATAACGGGGCAGAGTGATTTGACATGGCAGAAAGGTAACAGCTGCTCAAATAACCACTTTGTTACAACCAAGGAATGCAGAGTACAATCTCTGAATGCACCACATGTTGCTTCTTAAAGCAGAAGAGCTGCAGCAATGGAAAATTATACCTGAAGCCCATCCTGTCAACTAAGATGAGGAAATTGGGACAGTACACACAAGCTGAGCAAAAACAACACTGCCTGTCCCAATGTACAGATGGTATGTTGATAAACACTACAAAATAAAATGAATTTATGGCTCCACTTTGCTTCGTATCAAAGATTCAGGATGGAATGGTGTAATGGTGTGAGGAATATTGTTTTGGGACAATCTTGGCCTTTTACTGAGAATTGTGTAAATATCACAACCAGCTGAGCAATGCTGCTGACCATGTCCACCCCTTTAGGAGCACAGTGTCCTTACGTCTCATGGATAGTTTCAGCAAGGTAACAGAGCTCTAAACATTTCAGACTATTTTCTTGAACCGAATCTCACATCCCACAAACTTTGGGATGTGGTGAACTGGGAGATTCTCGTCATAGATGCACATCTTACAAATCTGCACCAACAGTGTGACATCATCATGAAATTTCCAAGCTGTGTTTCTGAAACATAACTTGGAAACAGCCATTTTATAAAGAGTTAAGGCAGTTTAAAAGGTAAAAAATGGCCTGCGAGTGTGTATCATATGTTTCTGAATGCAGGTTTGTGTACACACAAACAATGTTGCAAAAGGTGGTGCCAGACTCAGCTTCCACCAGAGGCAGTTACAGAAGTCCATTAGTGGCCGCTATGAGTTCAGAGAAGGAAGTGGGTCAGAACTTTATGTTAAACAGAGTTCATCTGTTATGATATTTAGAAAAACTAATACACAACAGAACATTTTAAATCGGTGCAGCAGCTTATATCATAAAATGTACTAATTGCTAAAACTCCCAAAAATCTACATCTATGAATTTTTACACTAATCTAAGAATAACATGACAAATATGTTCTTTCCCACTTAAAATATCACTTAATTAGCAGATATTGTTTTTATAAGACTAGTTTATAAAGTGTGATCCTGGATGGATGACTGGAAACGTCTTAACAAAGACATTTTTGTCTAGGTTAACTTTGTATTAAGTGTCATGATTTACCAAATGACACTTTATGACAACAGACATGAATATTCATGAAGTCTTACTCATGTTCATGACAGGTATTATGTCATGTTTATGACGGTGTCATGTCAGTCTTACTCACAACCCGTCAAATAAAGTGTTACCCAGGATTTTTTTATATATATAAAGACGAAGATACAAAGCAATCTAATTGGAGCAAACTAACTATGTTTTCTTTTTCTTTTTAATTTAGATAAATATCATGTAGACAATGGGACACAGAATAAGGAGTTCAAAAGACAGAACATTTTTTCCCTCTGGTGTTATCGTTTTCCACACATTTCCTGAACTGGAAAATTAAATTCTAGAATTTTCCAGTCCTTTCAAACTCTACAGGAACCTGCCTTTAGGCAAATTACTTCTACCACAGATGCTTGCTTCCCCGCGGCTGCGACTCTCATTCTGTGGACAGCATTCTGAGCTTCATATTAACATAACCGCAGGAATCTTTGCTTGCCGTCCCCAGAGTTGTGTCCTCTGACACCTGCCCATTTTGCATGCTGATGACTGCCGTTCTGCAAAAGCTGGAGAGATGGTCCATTACTATAACAGCCCGATTCAGGTGATTTAAATTCCTATGGCCTAGTTTTTGATTAAAAACTGTCTGCAACAGATGGCTAGGTGATGGATAATCAATTCAGTGGGGAAACAAGAAATGCTAACAGGTTGGAATTTCTCTCCCGGATAAAAGTTACAAGACTGGGTTGAATAGATTTTTATAACTTTGATTTATACAATTTATTGCCAATAAAGAGAGTGCCATTAAAGCACTACAGCAGTCATAGTAAGATTATGACCACAGGAAACCAATAAAAACAGTTAAATAGCTTCATTCATTCACAGTTGACATCAAAAATCAGTCTAAAAAAATGACCTTCTCCATTATCACTTCATCCTACCACTTTCTGCAGAACCCTTTATTCCTCTCCGGTGCACTTTTATGGAAAGACATAGACAACTGAATGTATGTGAATTATTGGACTGGATGTCTGCTCTTCACCTCCCACACTCGAGTCCAGGTGGTTTCAAAGAAATGAGGAGCTGTCACTTGGAGTGTGGGAGTTTATGAAGCTGTCTTCAGCAGAATATTTGAGATTTAAGATTCTCTTTAAAGAGGAGGCGGAAGGGGGAGAGCACTACCTCAAGAGTTGAAATGGTAAGCATGCACTGTGCATCACATCACATCTCCAGTCAGAATGAGGGATGCTAAAAGTCAGTTGTAACATCGAAGCCCTTTATTGAGCACTTTTTAAAGCGAATAAATCCAGAAGGGCCAAGGAGAGGAGTATTTATATTTAAGCAAAAGTGAAAATTACATGTTTGAATTCGGTTTTTATGTTTGCTGCATTTCTAATTTAAAATATGCTGCAATACTAGAATCCTTTATTCTGTTCTTATGACAGATACTCAGTTTGACCTCAGTCTCCAGACATTGTTTCTACGCAGTTCAGCACTGTTTACAAGAGCTAATACTTTGTAGACCCATCTTTTGGTTATTTCTTTACCAGCATTGCATGTGAAAGTGTATGACGATAGATTTTTTATAGGATAAAGGGCTCAACTTTTACATGGCTCTATAACCCATGTAAAAGGGTTATAGTGGTAAGTTCACTGCCACCCCCATGTTTTACTGTGGAGGGCAGTAGCTTCAGTGGGATGATCAGTGCTGCAACAAATGATGCTGTACTTCTAGAAACAAAAAGTTAAAGTTTGGACTCAACTGACTGCATCATGTTTGCTCTGTTTCCTTCATGTCTTGAGTTAAAATGAACAAAACCTCCTGCAGCTTGCTTTCAAGAATGCTCTATCAAGTGTGCATTTAATAGTTGTCCTGTCAACATTTCTGCCAGATTTATTTTGTCAGGGCAGTAAAGAAACAAATCTACACTATATAGTCTTTAGGATAGAAATGACATTGACACCCTTATTCTTATTCCAGTAAAAACAACAAATAATGACTAACAAATAACTTAAAATGTTAGAAAAAAATAACTTATAAATAAATCTAATATCCTGATTCAGTTGCCCTGAGCAGACGTACTGGTAGAACCTGACAAACTGTGTTATCACAACAACAGCATCAATTCCAGCACATTTTTAGGATCTTATTAGAATCTGGAAGGTATTGGGCATTAGCATTCCGGATGTTTATGAAAATGTGTACAGAACAAAAGTATATGGTCAAAATGATTTGACTAAAGGATGTTGTTTTTTTTTTTTTTTGCCAAAGTACTGTGAAGGACGTTGCCAAACGAATCATTAACAGGGGGCACTGAATCCAGGCACTCTGCTGGGGTGTGATCTCACAATACACAGGCCAGTCTGCTGGTCCTTATGGTGAAAATCTGTCATGATATCCATACAAATGCTGCAATTAATAATAACTCATAATAGCTCCGAAGCTATTGAATAGAATATTGGCAAGATACATGTAAGTTGTACTTGCTTGTTTGCAACTTGTTAATGCCACAGTTATGCTGAATTAGTGCTCAACACCAGGATGCACAAATGTTCTTACCCAGCTCTGCAGAAGCACAACCATCCTACGAGGAAGGTCACAACGACAAGTGAAAGTGACATGCCAACCACTCCATGTATGAACCAGAGTAATAAACCCAAACACACAGAGAGTAAATCAATAAGTATCACAACATTAATAACCGATTGCTTTCATAACAAGGGCCACAGATTGATACAGCTACTGCAGGAAAGTGGATGTTATAAAGCAATAACCCAGTTTTCAGCAAACATGAACATGAAACATGAAAACCCTACAATAAAACATTCACAGGCATAATCTGATGCTAACAATATAGCACAAAACATTACTAACCAGCAATGTTTAGTAAATTTTCTGGCTGTGCTCACTTAGGGTACATTTTCAGCACAGAGTGCAGCAGGAAAATGTCTGACTCAGATCGCCACCTAGTGGTTGAAAAGTCGAACCACCTTTTATGTAATTGAGTTGAGTCACATATGCGATAAATACTACACAATACTGAGTTTTTATTCATATATGTTTAATCTAAATAACAAATAAAGAAAGCCATACAAAATAACAGTTTTGATTGGATTATTTACATGTTATGTTTTTTTTTTTTTTTTTAGAAAATTAAAGACTATTGTAGTACTCTGCAGCCATGTTTCATATACTAGGAATTCATTATTAACAATATTTTTTACTTATGGAAGACCGACATATTTGCTCCACATAGTAACCTAGCACAGAAGAAATTTTGATGAATGCTTATGCTGTCCAAGAGTTGTGTCCATCAAACTCTACTTTGCTACTGTTAATTAAAAAATTCCAGCATACCGTATATACCAAACTTTTTTTTTTTTTTCCAAAAACAGAATCTTTAACAAAAAGTATAATTTAATTTCCAGGGATATCTGTATTTTATTTGGCGTCCTTGTAAAGCAAAAAAAAAAAATAAATAAATAAAATAAATCCAAAGCTGATTCATCTCTCTTTTTAAAGACACAAGTGTACTATGATGAGAAAATATCTCTGACAAACTCACCTTTGGTTTTTCATCCAAGATTTGCTGCCGTATGTCCTTGTGCTTGTCTTGTAGCCTCTCTTGTCGTTTACACTGAGCATCTTCCAACTGCAAATGCAAACACACAGTTTGAGATCTTTTATTTACAGTACTTTGCAAAAGTTACACATTCTGCAAAAAAAAAAAAAATACAAAAATCTGTAAAATGTGGCATAAATTTGTATTCAGCCTCTTCATTCAATACTTTGTATAACCACCTTTTTGAACAATCATAATTACAGTTTTTGGGTATTGATCTACCAACTTTGCACATATAGAGTCTGAAATCATAGCCATTTTTGCTTGGAAAAAGCTTCAGCTCAGTCACACTGGACAAACATGATCCGTGAACATCAATAATTAAGTCTTGCTCCAGATTCTCCACTGGATTTACATTTGGGCTTTGAATGAGCCATTCTAACACACGTATACATACTAAACCATTTCATTGTAGCTCTGACTGTACCTTTACACTCATTGCCATGTTGAAAGATGAATTAATGAATAAACATGTGAATCAGAAATAATTGGAGGATATTGACTGTAACATGCCTGCTTACCCGTTTAATGTACTGCACCACCTCGTTGACAAAAGATCTGTTGATCTCTAACTTCTCTCTGTGGGGAACAAAACATTTATTAAAACATTGAGTCTACAGTGACACCTAGTGGTCAATAAATGATTACATCCCGTT
Source organism: Brachyrhaphis roseni (assembly GCA_903066815.1). Classification (NCBI taxonomy): domain Eukaryota; kingdom Metazoa; phylum Chordata; class Actinopteri; order Cyprinodontiformes; family Poeciliidae; genus Brachyrhaphis; species Brachyrhaphis roseni. The sequence continues at coordinate 11,269 of CAEFZY010002722.1, forward strand.
TTAAAAAACACCCTTAGAAAAACGTACTCTTCTGTTAAGTTCTTGTCTTTGGCTTTCGCTTCGTTGATCTTCTCTTGTCTTTTCTTGTCCATTTTCTTTTTCAGATCCTTCTTCTCTCTGTCAGTGTTGGAATACAGTCGGGAGACGTCAAAAAGGGAAAGGGGTTGCTCTGTATTTGTTTACGTATGAGTGATAAACTCAATCTTACTTTTCACAGATGTCTCTGATCTTTTTAAGCTGAGCACTCTGGCACTCCTCTGCTATAGTCGTCAGCTTCTCGACCAGCTGGGGACAAACAAACACATCCATTCTGCGACACTAAGAAAGCGCTAAAACACAAGATTTGATTCACGGTTCCTTTTAACCACTACTCCTTTAACATAAATCTGAACATGTTGTGTTTCTGATTATAATCAAGCAGCAGAACAAGTAAACAACTGCTGTTAGACTTGTCGCTCATCCTCTTCACTTGGCATAACCTTTCCTGTCTAACACCTCAGCTGTGTTCACCGCGCAGATGCACCGGACCTGAACACATTCAGTTTTCCACATCATCCAACAGAACATGAGCACAAGCAGCAAAGTGATGTCTGTCAAACCCTTCAGGGGGATGACCTGGAGCTGATTGCAGCATTCGTTTGTTCACTTGTTTGTGCTTGCTTTTTCCAAAGCTTCAGGACAGCAGGAGGCTGTCAGCAAATCGTCCGTCAACGACAAGTCAAGGCAGGATGCGGTCTGAGTGTGGCGCATCTGTTTATACCAAAGAAAGTAGCTGCATGTTCATGTTTACGCTCTGTATGTTCCCAACTAATGTTTATATGGGAGCAATGACTTGGTATTATCCACCGTAAGAGAACATATTTGTATGTGTTTTATATATGGTTGTATTTTAATCTACAACAAATTGATGAGAAAAGCCACATGTGGTGAACCAGCTGATCATTTTACACAAGTTTAGATGCTTGTTACAATGTCCATGGCTGAAGAATGGCCTAACAAAAAGAAGTGGAAGTTGTAGCCCAGGTCTTTATGTGTGTGTGTGGAACTCCAGCTGAAATCTCCTTAAAGCTCATGAACAACTTTAGCTTCATAACATGAAGGCTCCTTTTATCCGTGATGCTTGTGTAACTTTTTCTTTCCTATTTTTTTTTTTTATCACTCAACTTTCCATTACTATTCTTTCTTTCTGCACAGCAATTTGACATAGTAATGACCTTTTGAGGTTTATCTTTCTTGTACAGGGTGTTAATGACTTTGCTGTAACAAAGCAGTCTTTGTTATGAAAACTCAAACAATTTTGGGTTTGATTAGACATGATCAATAAACACAAAAGGAATAAATACTTAGAATATATCACTCTTTGTTTAATAATTCTTCAAAATCTTTCATGTTCACCTTTTGAACTGAATTACTGGAATAAAGTACTCTTAGATAATATTCATATTTGCTGAGATGCACCTGTTCGCGTGGCGTGTGTTCTGCGGGGTGCGTACCTGTTTTATGTGTTCTCGTTTCAGGTATTTCTCGCTGTAGTATTGCTCTTGGCGGAGTTTAAGCAGCTGCTGCTGTTGCTGCTCCTTCAGCTCTGCCAGTTTCTGGCCGCACTCCTGGTCCAGCTCACACAGCTCTTGGTCCAGAGTCGACAGCGAGTTTTCAGACCGACTTTGAGACAAACATAAAACAGAGTGAGACACACATATACACATAAACAAACTCTAATTAGAGTCCTTGCAAAAATCTTTTAACGGGGGATTTTATTGGTAAAACTAGAGAGAACAATTGAATATATTGCAAACATACAAAATCAAATTGTTGATTTTGATTACAGTATTAGCAATATTAACAAAAAACCCCATATAGATGCATTAGAAAAAGTCAAAAAAAAAATTATTTCTTCTGGAAGTGCTTTAAAAAAAAAGCATTTGTGAGAATAAACTGATTCAAACATTTATAAAACTGAAAAAGTTAATCCATAATCTTTATAATTTCTAAAGAAAATAATATTTGGACATGTCAGGTATTATGCAGTGTATTCAATAATACAGTTTATCAGTTGTTTACTAAATGCATCACGTCTTTCTTTATGCTGAGGTCTTACAAATTATTTAATTAGGTAACAAACTGTTTTCTTCATGTTCAGAAAATAGTTTCTTTAAGTTTAAAATGTCCATCATTATGAACTTGAAGTCAAAGGGTCAGAAATTCAGTTATTGGACATTTAAATCGACTTGATCGTAACTTAATCAAGTTTACATGAATTCAAACAACAAAACAATACAGAAGTAAAACAGAAGGAGAGCACCACCTACCTTTTCTTGCAGTCACGTTTGTGGCTCTTCTGCAGGGTGGAGCGTCGCCTCTGATGCTGGCTCTGCAGCTCAGAGACGCGGGCCGTTTGCTCCTTGATCAGCTCACTTGTTTTGCGGTGGTGTTTTCTGACCAGCTCCTTCATCTCCTTGTACTGCTTTCGCTGCTCCCGGACAAACCCCTTCTGCTGCTTCAACTCCTCCACCGTCTGAGCCTCCAGCTCTGGAACACCAACAGATAAATGAGAGTGGTGATGTTGAAAACAAAAACAAAGATTATAATTTGTACATTCATAATGATGCTTTTGGATGAGTCAAGGAAGGTTTACTGACACAAAAATAACATGAATAATATTGACTACAGATTTAAGCTGAGACGTTTCTCATGAGCAGTGAAGATCATTTTGAATCCTACCAGTGAGGACACTCTGTATGATGTCTTCTGTCTTCACTGATGGTTTCAGTGAACCTGTTCCCCCAAGTACATTAAGTAAGTGGCAGAATATCTGGACCTCATTTACAGTAATTATTGAAGTACTTGGTTTGCAAATGGCTGAGGACGTCTCGTACCTGCAGACTGAGGCTGATGCCCAACAAGTGAAGGAGGTTTGGGGGCGATTATGGGTGTGTGACTCACTCCATTCTCCGCAGGTACTGCTGCCTTCTGGTCCACTTTAGATTCAGAGGGCGCATCGCTTCCTGCCTCCACCTGTTCATCAAATTAAGCACAAACATGTAGATCAACTTCATTTCAAAAGAGTCAACTGGTTTCAGCAGAAAACTACGTACGGATAGCAGTGAACCTAAAAACAGCTTTAGAATTATTATTTTTTGGGTGGGGTTAAGGGGCAAAAGTTAAATATTTATCTCCTTTTTCCTTCTATCTTCAGAGTTCACTTGCTTACCAGTGCTGCGCAGGCCAGTTTGTAGACATAGCGTTGGTAGCCCACTCTTAGCATTGCAGATGGTATCGAGTGTCAGCAGGTCTTATTTTCCTCACACTGAGATCTGGGATCTGAGATCTTTGCATCAAAGTTTTATCACTTAAACTTTGATGCGAATCACTCAAGCCCGATCTTTGCTCTCTTTCTGTTCTCTCGCCACATTTATGCCCTGCCTTTCCACGCTCTAGATCATAAGGTCCCTGTTGCCATGGTCACAGCATGAAACAAGAAATCCTCTCGGGTAATCATATCAGCTGGCAAAGCAGATGAAAGAGGACCTGTAGGAACAGCCGTCCTTTGCAGTTCCCTTTACTAATAACCTGGGTCCTGCCTCATCTTGCATGATAAATGTGTCCTCATTTTAATATTTTAAATTCTCATGTTTCTCTCAAAGATAATGCCCCTTTTCTTTCTTTTCCCCATTGCTCTGCTTCTGCAACTTTAAAATTTCTGAGCTTGAGCTTTAAACTACAAAGGCAGATGTTACAAAGCTGCATATATTTTTACACATTAATCACAAAGGTTCCTGAGATACATGGTGAAACAAAGAAGCAAATCTAGCTGAATAAGTCAGATGTTATATGCGAGCTATGGTAACAGAACTTGCACAGGAACGGCCTCGACAATCCCTGGCTGCTTATCCCCATTATGTCAGTTCAAACAAACTACAACTACGAACCGATTGCTACTTGTTTCTACCCGCACATTACGCTAACTGCCTGATTTAATAGTTACCACTTTTAGTTTAGAGTTCTTGATGTCCACTGGTGATGAGGATACAGAGACACATCCTTGGTTACGCTGGACAAATTAACACATTTTGTCAAATCTAAAGTGTTTTGAAATTACTCATCACATGAGGTTATTTGACACAAACAATCAAGGGACCCACTATTAACAACAGAATTTATTATACGTTGAACTTAAATTACACTTACAGTCAGGTTTAAAATTTTAAACTAGATGATCTTATAAGATTTTACATAAAAATCAAAACAACACTGCTACATAGCTGGCTAAAGTTCAATTTATCATGGATGACCTGGAATTAAAGTGGGGCAGACAGGCCGGCTGATAGCATCCGTAGGTATAAGATTAAGATTAATTCATTTATTCTTTCATTACATGGTTTCAGTACAATTTAAACCCTCCTGATAATAAGAAAACCCTTCCTGCATCATTTCAATCTAAACTGCACCTTAACAGTGTTTATTTGAAGAGGAAATCTGTTCCAAAACTGTGCTATTTGCAGAGGGAGAAATAAATATTACTTTGCAGTTCCCAACAAGATCAAAGCACTCTGTAAAGACTGTAAAAATAAAACCTCTCTGTGTGAGTCTTGATCAGAATGGTATTCCTGACTAATAGTAAGGATGTGAATGAGGACATTTAAGACAGTCTTAAATATAAAAGAACAGATTGTGTTGGAGGGGTTTCTCTGAGCCTAAATTAAAATCATTTAGAAAATTTACTTTAACGTGTGACCAGCTTCACTCTGAACTGTTTGCTATGCGTATACAAAATTTCAAAAGAAGTTTAGAAAGCTAAAACGTCACCTAAATGTTTCCTATACATCATAAAATTAATATGAAGAAGACGGTGGATTGGAGAGCTACAGGCATCACCTAGAAGAAAACATTTGAAGTACCTCTATATTAACAAGCTAATTTTTATCATAAAAGGTTGGCTGTCATGTGAACTATCTAACAAGTCAAAAACACAACTCAAAGCTGCTTTATATCTCCTTTCATGAACACACTCAACTACATAAAAACCTACATAAATCCAAAAATATCAATTAGACATTTATGTAAAATGAGTTATATGTGAGGCAAAGCGTTTTAAAAAAAAAATATATATATTCATGTACCTCTTTGTCACCCTCCTCTTCTCCTCCTTCCTCTAAGGTGAGAGCAGCCAGCTGATTGGCTCTCTGCTCCATCAGGTTGACATAGCGGATGGGATTGGACAAGGCTTCAATGACATCTAAGGAGCAGGGAGAAAAAAAATTCGGTAATCCCAGATGACAAAACAGGATTTCTATTTCCTTTCTCTGCCAATGACTTACCTGCAAATGTGTCTGGGACGTAGTCCTTCACTTCAACGTAGACAAAGAGGGCAGGTAGCATCAGCGACTGGTTCTTCTCATTCCTTAGATTGATATATCGATAACCTGAAACACAAATGAGAGATGTTACATTTCTGCATAGGAAGAAAATTATGCGCTTTAATGTCTTGTGCATTCACGTTTTAAAATGTAATATTCTTACACCTGTTAATATGTAATGTTTTTTGTTTTTGTTTTTAACATAGGAGCATTTAATATGGTTTGAAATGACATTAAGAAGAAATGAGTTTTGTCACCTGGACGGATGGCTGAAACAGGCATGATGCGGTGGCCAATAAACTTTCCTCCTTCTTCAAACACTGCTATCCTCAGTGAAGCCAGTGTAGGAAGGACGACCTAAACATAACAGTATATACAGGGTCAGATGACATCATAGGAATAAAAGGTGATTTTTTTAAATAACGTTCTAGTCCAGTTTATATTAAGATCCAGCTTATATTTTGGTTTTTCACTGTGCACATGCAAGCATTTCTAAACAGAAAGCATTATAGTGAGCTAAATTAAATGATTCTCCCAAACAAATATGCTGTTCTATGATTTTTAAAATTATCCTCTAAAAGTACACATATTATATGAGTGAAAAAAGGTAAAATATAAAACTGAATCGTAAGGGTGATGATGAAGAGCTCTATTAAAGAAATCTTACCAAATACCTGTATGGTACTTAGAACACTTCAGTAAATAAATAAATAAAAAACCCAAAAAATAATAATAAAAAAAGGGTATGCATTATTATGCATTATCTATTATTTAGCTTTACAGATTAATAAGACCAAATTCAGTTCCATACACTCATCATATTTTACATCAAGGTATTTATAATTTTATCTTTGAGTAAATTTGTACTCTGCGATTTTGTACATGTAAGGGAAATCAACTTTATTAAATTCTTGGACATTAGGTGAAGTTTTAACATAAAGTTCACCTTTTTGAAAACAATGGCCTCTTCTTCCCAGAGAGGGTTGATGGCATTGCCCTGAGATGTCTTGGTCTTGAATGCTTTCCTCTTGGTGTCTACTGGCAGGCCAAACATGTCGATCTCCACATATGTGCCTACTTTCTTATCGGTCAGGAACTGACCTGAGATGATCTGTAATAAATGAAAATTAAGTTATTGCATAACTGAGTGAAGGACATTCTGGATCCAGAATCAGATCAAAAACATAATCACATTTTACAACCGGTCGTGCAACGTTTTCATTGAACCCTGACCTGATTTTGAGTAACACACGCACAGATAAATAAACCACCCTCTGCCACATGTTATTCAATCAGGTATGTATACACAGACAGATCTACAGAAGCTGAAAGGGATCAATATGAACATACACACACCTTAACAGACAGTGTGTTGGCGACTATCCCGTCTACTGTGCTCTCAGTAAAAGGATCGAAGTGTTTATCCGACCGTCTCATGAACTCTGGTTTCAGTCTGTAGCCACATTTCCCGTTGTACTCATACATGCCCAGGTTCAGCTGCATCGATAAGTCTGAGGACGATAGACAGGATTTATTTTTTCTGCACGGTGTAGACGAATAAAGCTTTTAGCCAATTAGATTTATTAAAAAGACGTTGCTGTCTTCCCTCACCAATGGTTTGGAAGTTGAGAGCTACCAGCTGACAGCCGGCGTTCCAGAAGAGCTGGGGGTTGTAGTTGGATGAATCTACTCGAGTACCTTTAGGGTAGATCCTGCTCAGCTGCAGCTTGTTGTATCTGCGCACAATCGGTTAAGTAAAGAACAGCTGCATATAAATGCACAGCTTAGTCATCAAACTACATTGCATTGTAGAAATAAGTTAAAATAATAAAGGAGGAGGAATGCCACCAAAGTTCTCAGCTTCACCTCAAAACAACAACTAGACCTTTAAAACCTAGAACCCAAAACCTCATCCAAATGTTTTCTGTCAATGCTGAGTCTCTGTGATGGCTTCAAAATAAACTGTGTCAAAAGATTTTGGACTATGTCAGATACAAATTTAATCACACGCTTGTTCATAGCTGGAAACAGTACATGGTCAAAGTGCAATGGACTATGAGACATATGTTCACATAACAGTGAGGTATGTAGATATTTCAGCCTATATGTGAAATTTTGACCTCCTTTAAACTGAATCCACCATAAAATCAGACTTCTGCACCCAATTTGTATTTAAAAATAATTAAAGTTGTATTTTGTATCATCAGCGCTCTCCAAAAAGAACTGCTAAAATAAATAATTAAAAAGCTAAATAATTATGACGATCACATCAGATGCATTCATGACCTAAACTGTGTCGTTCCTGCTGGTGATGTCACTGTTGCTGTTATGGAGTGAAACCGCAACTCAGAATAAAAGGAGATGAAAAAGCACAGAAGCAGGGTGAAGTTGGCCTCTATCTGCTTCAAGTCATTACTGTCAGAGCAGAAACTAGACGAGCATAACAACAAATGTTTTCCAGACAGTAAAAAGCAGAATGCTGTGCTTAAAGAAGGATACTCCACAAACTCTACTGGAGACTTTGTCAGTTGCTCCAAAGCTTTGGTCTCTACAAAGGAGGACATCTGGAAGCTCCGGTTGATCTCTGCAGGTCAACGTAGGAACATTGAATAAAGCAGCTGCAGTTTTTAAATGCAATTAGTTTCTTATTGTGAGAACAGGCATTTAAACTATGTTATATGCTGGCATTATTCCCATACTTCTCACAAGAAACATTCATTTTATTTATCTTCTACTAAAGAAAAACATATAATTGTTTCCAGTTATATAATACAAAATACATGAAAAATGAACATGGTTGGTTTTTCTCAGTTAGCCTAAATGAAGGCTGGATGTTTCCATTTACTATTACACTTGTAAAATGTTGACTGATCTTGCTTACTTTTGGACGTCTCGAAGCTGTAGAACTTGACAGGCTGGATGTAGATTACCAGGTTGGACATTTCCTCTGTGGCGAACGCCTCACTGCCCGCTGTGCCCTGTGCATGAAGAGACACAACATCTTTAAGCTGTTCTCACATTCTTTCCCATCTTGTCATGTATATGAGCTTATTGAAAAACGTAGTTCTAAGGGAATTAAGTGAATTATTCACAAAGTTGGTCTGGCTGCCACATCAGCATGCTGAGGTGACCAAATCTTCATCACTGCAGACAGAGCAGCTGCATAGTGTAGCATTAGATTAAGTTGTGTTCTGATGAAAAATATATATAACCCAACTTTGCAGCAAAATTTTGGAAGTACATGAGCTAATTCTGAAGCAGTGGCGCTTATATGTAGATATGGCATACTTAATGTTGGAGTAGTAGGAGGGCAACACTTGACTGCTGGAGAAGTATTCAGCTAAGGGAGTGTATGGTCACCATGGAAACGCAAGGTATAAAGCAGTGTGACAGAGGTCAGGAAAAAATAGAAAAAAGCGAATCTGCTGTAAACAACAGGGGACCAGTAGTTCACTTCAATTCAAAAAGGTAAGCAAAATAAAACTCTTTATCAATGGAGTTTAGCTTACATTGATTCATTTTGCTATCAATTTAAAGGACTGAAATCCAGCTAAACAACATTTCTATCTAGGTAAAGACAGTTTTAAATAGTACAGCTACACTGGTGTTCACCTGTGCAACAGATTGAACTGGAAATAGAACAGATATTTTTTTCAAGTCGGCTTTATGGAGAAATGGATGGTGTAGCAGCAAAGCCAGTGGTTCAAAGAAAGTGAAGAAACCAATCAAAAGACGGGTGGCTTTGAGTTAGGGACCCGTCTCAAGCCCCTAAAGCTGTTAGCAGAAAATTGCACAGATACTTCTTCAAGTCCAGTGCAGTAAAGATTGGTACAAAAGGTCACTACTGTGCACTGCAATAACCTTCAACAAAGCCTCTGCAACAGAAGAGGTGAACCCTTGGGGCTAAAATGCATCACCTCCCTGCTTTGGACACAATCTTTTATTTGTTTTTCCTTTTGGTTAACAATAACCTGCAAAAATCTTTTCTTTTTTTTCACTTTGGAATTATTGAAGCATTTTTCAATCTCAGTTTGATGTGACTTTTAAATACAACAAGGACTAATGGTCCTAATAGAATACAATCTGATTGAAAAGGGTTTGTACTCAAGGTAAGAGGAGACAAAATTATTATATATATGTATATAAAAAAAATCAAACGTTTGCGGACAACCTCAGATGTGCAAATGAAAAACTATTCAAACAATTATAAATCATTAGCACTATTTAAAAATCTGTGGCTTGCAGAAAGATTTACGCTCCTTGAAACTTTTCATGTTCAATCACATCACGATCATACATATTCACATCCTGGTAAATATTCTTGAAATTTTGTAGCTGAATGTAAATTAGTGCAAACATTTTCAGAAATTAAAATCTCAAACGTTCAGCATGAATATATATCTAACTGATAACCTCAATAAAATTCAGTACAAATAAAATAGTAAGTAATTAAATAGAAGCCAGATGTGTATAATTAAGTCTCTATAACAATATACAGGAACAGTATCATGAAGTTCTTGAGAATCTTAAGATAGAGTTAGATAAAACATCTACATGCAAAACAAAGTTTTTTGCAGAAAATCAACACTGCACACAGTTTCCAGTTACTTGGAACAAAAAAAAAAAAATTGATTACTTTCATCTCAATGAAAGTAATGAAATACTTTTAATTATCAGCAAATAGAAAAGTATCAGCAAGTATATTACAGGCACACAGAGCCTGAATGCAAGGTAATTAAATAAATAGTTAATATTAATTGCAGTCTCTTTGCAATATAGACATTGCTGAATCACTCCATCCAATTAGACTGAGCTAATTGGATGGAGCAAAGAAGAATGAGCAGAAGTACTCCTCCATCAAAGTACAAAGCTGGTAAAACAACATCACCTCGAAGAGCTGGTGGTGATTCAGTTGGAGATTAATGCAAAAAGTCTGAACAATTTTTAAGATTTTTATTTGAGAAAAACATTTTCAACCCACTTGATGTGTGTGCCACTTCCTCCATACACACCTCATCCATTGAGCCCTTTTTACAGTCATCATCATCGTCATCCTCATCATCGCTTTCGGCCTCCACCTCTCCTAAAATGTGAGTTACAGTTAAATTAAAATTAGTTGCAAAAGTTTATTTGACATTTCCACAAAGACGAAGCAAATGTCTCACTGACATTTTTAAATATTGATCATCTTTTCATAGCTTTATTTAGTAATAGGTTCTATCCACTAACGTTAAAATAACAAGGCGACTCTACCACCAAGAAGCTGTAACTGATGGAGCTCAGGGACAGATATTTATTTTAATGTTACTAAGCTGAAACTCACCCAGCCTCTCTGCAGGCATAATGAGAGACTGACTCAGTATCTTCATCTATATCTTAGCTCACACTGACACAGGAAATTATGTGTAAGATAATGGTCAAAGTGACCTACAGCTCCAGCCTAATGAGGACCACACAAATGATTTTAGGCTTAGGTCATCACTCACCAATAGACTTTCTGCCATGTGGTCTCAGGTTGAGCTCAGCGCCGTCAGAGGGTTGTGACGAATCAGCCATCTCTTCTTTAGTTGAACCTTGGAGAAAAAAAAAACAAAAGACAATTTTCATTTTTGTTGCTTTTTTTTTCAAACTCCATTTACTGTTTTCACTTTATTTTTGATTCACTTGCTAAATTAGATAAAAACTGAGTTCTTTTATTCTTTCAATGCCACTACACTGATAAAAAAAATGTGTTGTCTTTACAGATTGACCTAATTATTGCTTCTGAATGTACAAGTTAAAGGGATTTTGGATTGGGTGCTGCGGTGGCACAGGAGTAAAGCACAACCCATGTGTGGGAAGTCCTCAGTGTGGCAGGTTGCTCAGTTTCGAGTCCTGGATGACCCCTGATGACCTTTGTTGCATATCTTACCACTCCCTCATTACCCACTTTCCTGTCTGACCACTCTCAAATAAAGATTCACTATTAAAAAAAAAAGATTTGGTGCTGGCATACTCATCTTCTATCACCAGGGGGCAGTGTGTGCAATAAATACAGCATAAATTCTAGGAAAAAGAGGTGGACTTTACACACACATACACGCACGCACACATTTGAAAGCCCAAATAAAATGTGCGGCACACTACAGCCTGGCTGTTAACAGATCTAAGAAAACTCAAGCCAGGGAGCAGCTGTGATACAGTTACAACATAACGCACACACAGCTGCATGCACACACACACAAACACACACCGACAAGTTGACGGCTGCCTCTGGCTAGTGTTTAAGGAGCCCCAGAAGGTGTGTGCAGCAGCCAATAATATCCTGGACTGATGGAAAGAGCCATAAAAATGATAAAATGCAGAACAACAGTCGGGTTTTGCTTCGCTGCTTCAGTCTCTGGGCACCAGAGAAGTTTTGGTCCAGAGCTTATTTTGAGCCAGATGGTTACATTTTACACCATAAAACATATGCGACAGTGTCTCTTGTTAAGATTATTATTATTTTTGTGATATTTGAAAGCCTCTGTGATATCAGGTGTGCCGTACCTGCACTGGGGGAGGACGGCTCACATACGCTGGAGGAATCACTGCAAGTGTTGGAAACCTGTTCAGAGAGCTTTTTCTTGGTGCTTCCTTCGGTTTTGTGATGCTTCTTTTTATTCTTCACCAGGATCTTCCCCATCAGCTCCATGGGGCTGGGAAGTGGGACTCCAGCGTCAAGCTGAAAGGAGTGCAGACGAAGATGGAGAGACAGACAGATAACTGTGAAAAGGGGGAATGTGTTTCAGTTCAGAATTCCTAAAATCACAGTGAGAAACTGAAAACGTAAACAAAGTGCAAAAATGGCTTTTGATGTCTTATTTAAGGTTGTTCAAAATGTTAATTCATGTTAGTGAGAAGAAAAAAACAAGTTCTCTGGAGATCCTAAGTAGCTGTGCTGATCATTACAGATCAACACCTCAATCAGCGTCTTGGGAGGAAACTGAGCATTAAACCCAAACTCATAACAGAGCGAGCCTGAAGTCGGCAGAGTTTTGAATTATTAATGGGATGCACTGCTTTAGGATCACTGTGTTTAGCCTAATCAATAATTCATTTCTTTAAAAAAAAAGTTTGCAGTAATGATGAGTACATGTACACATGCACAGCTACAGTGTTAACAACCTATCAGCCATGAACAAATTCTTGTTTCCTCAGTTTTTCTGAATGTTTACAAGAAAAGGGAGTTTGGTGATTCACGCAGCAGATTAAGACAAGATTTAACAGCCAGACAGACTCGATACCTCTCTGCTGTTGTTGCAGGGAAATGATGCTAAAACGATTTGGTATCCTGTTTGAATTAGCTTCAAATGGTTCTACTCACACCATTGGAAGATGCATTAAATCTTGACTCCATGCAGATGCAGTAAAAAGATAAAAAAAAATATAACTTTATTGAAGTAAAGCTCAGCTGTAATCAGGTCAGCTTTCTCTAAAATTCCTAAACTGTTGTTTGTGCGCTTTACTGGACGGTTCTCTCTAAATGCCATACACTTTATGCTTTAAAATGTCATAAGCTGCATCTCTTAAGTGATCGTTGCCTACTAGCTTTCAGCTATCACAACATACCATGAATAATCATTGCCACAGTTATAAAAAATGCTATTTTTACACTGTGTAGGACAAAATAAAAGAAATATTTGGTTTCAGTTTGCTCTTTGCTGGTTTATTAGGTTACTGTTTTCCTGTCTGAAAAATTGGAATCAATATTTTTGCACAGCTTTGAGCTTCTATGGTTGCAGACTTTACAGGTAGCAATTTACATAAACCAATTAAAAAAGGGAATCTCATTATATAGATTTGTTTGACAATTGTAACACAAAGTGATATAAATTACAGAAAATTTAAAACCCAAATTGTTACTTTGGACAAATAAAGGAGGATTTTCAGGATGGAAAAGGCAATCGAGTGAAATCACGGTTATGCACTCAGCACTTGGTTGGGTTTCCTTTTGCATGAATGACTGGATCATTCCAGTGTGGCATGGAGACGGTCAGGCTCTGGCTCTGCTGACGGGTTAAAGAAGCTCAGGTTGATTTGATAGGAGCCTTAAGCTCGTCTGCATTGTTTGCATATCTTCCTCTCGAGAAAACCCCTTTTCTTCATAGGATTTAGTTCAGGAGAGTTTGTTGGCCAGTCAAGCAGTAATACCATTCTCATTCAACCAGTTTATGGTACCTTTGGCAGTGTGGGCAGGAGGCAGGTCTTGCTCAAAAAATGAGATCAGCATGTTCATAAAGCTCATCGGCTTTTCCTGGTTGAATGTCGAATTAGCTTCAGACTTGATAAAACACAGCGGACCCACACCAGCTGATGATATGTCACCACAAATCACCCCCAACTGAGAAAACATCACACTGGACCTTCAAGCAAAGTGAATTATTCCAGGCTCTCAGACCTTTATTTCCAAATTAAGTTAAAAATTTATTAAAAAGAACTTTAGACCACTAAACCAGAGTCCAGCCCTTTTTCTCTTTAGCCCAGGAAAGACATTTCTAATGCTGTCTCTATTGCAGAAGTAATTTAACACAATGAATGCAACAGTCTGTTTGATAACTCCTAAAGCAGCAACTCCAGCTGCAGTCAATGCATCATGAATCCCCTTGAAGCTCTTGAATGGGATTTGGTTTATGATTCGCCCAAAAATGTTATTATCTCTGAAGCTTTTGGACCATTTTTTTTTACCCTACGTCAACATTTTGTTGATGTACTCGGATACACCCTTAGCTGAACAACCAGCAAAGCTTTTTTGAGGCTTGCAATCTTAGTGGAGAGTATCATAGACTGTCAGCAGGACAACTCTTAAGGCGGCATTCTTCCTCTTGATTGTGAAGACTATTTGACATATTTGTTCTGTATTTAAAGGCTTTTTAAAATTTGCCTTATGTTGTATTCAGATTTTCTGAGAAATTGAATTATGAATTTAAAATATATCTCTCTCTATGTATTGGCTCTATATAATAAACAGGTTACTTTTCAACCTGGATTACAAAAGTAAAATTAAACTTGTAACAATAGTCGCTTATATTGATTTTCACTTGGAGTTTACCCTTCATTTCATTTTTCTGACATAACCTTTATACTGAAAAACAAGTTCCCCTTTAATTTAAACTAATGTCGGTTTATACCTTTATGTTGTTAAACTTTGTAGGAAAACAAATAATTCAATAAAAAACCAGCTGATATATAGTGCGGCAAGTCAGACCACTGACAGTGATGGAGAACTGACATTTCAGCTAGAAGCTGCATCATCTTCGGTGGGTGGAATATTGTTTTGCAGTCTTCTGTCTGCACTCGCTTCCACGTACTATTCTCAGTCCTGTCTGCTTTCTGCCTGAGTGCATCGCTGCTTGCCAATTCTGGTTTGTCGGCAGCTTCAATCAACAGGATTGAAAAGAACTTCAAGACAAACACTTTCATTTTTAAAAGAATATACATATTTTTCAGTTATTGTGATGAAGATATTTGTACTACACAACCTTCATGAGTATTGTAGCTAACGTAACGAGGCGCCATTGTTGTTTACTGAACAGACTGCTTATAACTTCAGTGTAACCCCCCCCCCAAAAAATAATAGACAGTGATGAATTTGTCAGAGCTCATTGAAAAGATGTATAATTTCTTCTGAAAAGTGATTCAAATGTAAGTAATTTTCTAAAGCATATCTAAAAGCCTTTGATAGATGCATCTACTAAAATAAATTGTAAAATGAGATTGCTTGTTTTAAAAATATGCTAAATAATATGTTTTGACATTGTATCAAAGGTTCTTATTCAGTTTCAAAGGACTTGACAAGCTACTGGGTAGTTTGCACCACACTGAACATGCAACAGAGAAAGCAAAGCTGAGAGCTGTTTGAGCAGGTCAGAAAGTGAAGACTCTCTTCAAGTAGCTTCATGTTCGTGTGGCCATAGTGGCTAATATAATTAAAATCTTTAAGATCCATGGAGCTATAGCCAATCTCCTAGAGTGGACCTAAGAGGAAATGCGACCCAGAATGATTACATGGATAGTGCAAAAGAGCCGTCCACACCACTGAAGTGTGTGGACGGCTCCATGGAGGAAGACTATGGAGGGCTAACCCCAATAATTTTTAACAACCCCAGATGAGCAGAAGAAAATGGATGGAAAATGGAAATCAAAAGCAAAGTTTGATTTGTGTCAAATATTGAATAATCCACAAAGGATACAATTCAGCTTTAAGTACAGAGATAATTGTGCTTTTTTTCCTGCTTTTTTTCATCGTTTAAGGTAACCAACAAATTAGTCTGCATCCGAAAATGTAGTGAAAAAGATCTTTGTAAAGAGGAGATGAAGGAGGAACTTCAGTTCTACAAAATCTTAATCCTCTTTATCCCCACCCTTGGTTGAGCTGGAACCAATCTAGCTATATTACCCTATCTGACAGTGCGCCTACGGACTCACAGAGCTGATATTCTATTCGATATGCTGTATACATGGCTGCCTTGCTGCCAGGGGGGAGTGGTTGTCATTGCTCTCACCTTTCCCAGTTATTACAAGCTCAGTGGTAAAAAATCTCATTCTTCAAAGGTACGTTCACTCTCTGTTCCTCCAGCTCCGCCCTTGGTGTGCCTCTCGTTTTCTCCCTCCCCTTCACTTTCCCTCCTCTGCCACTCTATTCAAAAGGCTTCTCCCTGATAATACTTCAATGTCAAACCCTGTCGGAGGGCTGTAATTCTCAGATGGATGCGTCTTTGGCAGGCGGCAGGACTGGTGGAACTCCCTGCGTGTGTGAGATAATGCTGCCTCAGAGTGGTGGGAACTTTCGCTTCTCTGTGGTGTTATACCAACAGGGACAGCAATTTTCCTGCTGAAAAATGTGAGGGGAATAACTTTTGTGCTAAAGTCTGTGTGCTTCATGGTTGTGTGTGTGTGTGTGTGTTTTCAAGTTCGGAGGGGGTGTACATGTGAGAGTTTGTACGACAAGTGTCTATATTTGCCTCGCGCGGGATGCCTGCGTCATCACACACAAAGACGTCTTTTGGGTGGAGGGGTGCTAGAGGGAGGGTTGAGCATTTGGCCACAAAGGGACAATGCAAGCTTTTCTCTAGTAGCCATGGCAACAGAGGAAAGGCTGATAAAGGGCTGCCAAGGAAAGCCATGTTGTGATTACAGCATAAAACACTTTCATTTAATCTTAAACGCCTGTCATTTCCAGTCTCAGTGATGGCACAGAGGTGATGCAGACGAATAGGAGTGATTCTGCGATGAGTCATCTGAACTTGGCTTCTGTGGCATGTAAACAGTTGCTGGTGTGTGTGAGTGAAAGAGACAGGCGTTCTGGAGAGGCTATGAGAATTTGCAGTAATTTCTATATTTCTGTTTAAATAGATTGGTCTACATGTAAATAAGACATTATTGTTCCTTTCACAATAACACTGATATTGCAAGCTTTCACCTTGGCTTGATTACATGTAATACCTTGAATAACCTTTTATACTTATGTACATTTGTCACATTTCAACGACTAATATTAAAATAGGACTTTGCGGCAATTTTATTTATTAAGCTTATACAAAACAGCTCTTAATTATGAAGTAGAATTCAAGGAGATTGCATAAAAGGCTTCTGCGAACATTAATTTTCAATCTTTGCTGCGCATTCGCAATTAGATTTTATGTCTGAACTTCAACTGGGCCATTGTTTTTATTTTTTACTGCATTGTTTTTTTAAACTTTTATTTGTACCTCTTTGTTATTAAAAAAAAAAAGAAAAACTGGTCTTTTGCGACTAAATGTCTAGCAGGTACATCTGTGTGCAATTGTGGGGATCAGAAATGTAATGGTTTACTTTTGTTTATTTGATGACTGGTACTTTTTTCATGAGCTAAGGGGATTCTGCATGGTTGAGTGAAACTTTGCTCTCATTTTATCTTAATCTAAAGTAACGCACCAACAAAGCCGATTTGAACGAGTTGAAAATCATTCTAGCATCGGTGTATTCAATCACCATTTCCATGTTTCCCTTCAGTTACTTTGAGTTAAAAACAGTCAGTTCTTACTTTTCACCTAAAAAATGCCAACTTCTAAGAACCACATGCAAACACTCCTTTGGTTCCTCAGTGCACTCTTCTGTGGGTTAATACCTTCTGAACACTTCACTGCATGCCATGTTTTATGTATCGGGGTGCGTGTTAAGAAGAGAAGGAGCTGCTGAAAGTGTGAATGTCAGAGTGAGGGGGTGCACATGTAGAGTGTGTTCGAGCATCCTGTGTACTCACAAGATATTTCTCCAGTGGTTCCATCAGTAATGCGTCTCCAAATATTGACCGGCAGTACTCTGCCATCTTTGCCTGCTGCTTTGGTCTTTGATTCATCCCCCACACACACACATGCACAGAGATGGACACACAAGCACAAAAGCACAGAGAAACAATCATGATTTCTCTGCTAAATGTCAATACACTGAATATGTATGTTCCTTCCCCGACATCCCCTAGGAGATATTAGAGATAGAACAACCAATCAAAATGTTCTCCTCATCCCGGTAACTGACATATGGCAAATGCTTTGTGCACATCAAAAAGGTCAAAACTGGTAGGTGCCGACTTGAAGCAGATTGCAGACTTACGAGTCCACGTGGTTCTCGAAAGACAGGATGACAGGAAATGGCGAGGTCTTGAAGGCACACTCTGCAATTGCCTCGATCACTTCCTGAACACAAAAGCAAACACAAAAAAGATCCTGAAGAACAGCAGTGTGTCAGTTTACCCAGGTTTACATATGGGACTTTTAGGATGATTTAATATGGGACAATTGGGAGGATTTAACATGAGACATATGGGAGGATTTAATATGGGACATATAGGAGGATTTAATATGGGACATTTTGGGACATATGTTAAATCCTCCCATATGTCCCATGTTAAATCCTACAATATTAAATCCTCCCACATGACTTTATTTTAAAGCATTCTTGACAGGTGGTCATAAGAAGTAAGATCATTGCAGTGAAAGGGAGTCGGTATCAATAAAATAATTTCAATTACTGCACTGTTTTGATTTCCCAATCATTAATGTCTGTTTTATATGACTAATGAGCTTCTGTCAC
Organism: Brachyrhaphis roseni; assembly: GCA_903066815.1. NCBI lineage: Eukaryota > Metazoa > Chordata > Actinopteri > Cyprinodontiformes > Poeciliidae > Brachyrhaphis > Brachyrhaphis roseni. Next base: position 29,718 of record CAEFZY010002722.1, read on the forward strand.
ATTCAGAGGAACCAGTCTGAAATCAGTTGTCTGAACCATTGATTGTCTAAATCAATTACACCGTTAACAACAGTGTCAGTTAAGCTAATGCCTTCATTTCCATTTGCACCATGTCTTTCAATAAAATCAGCAGCCTTCTTTACCTTTAGCTCTCCTCCATCTTTCTCAGCTTCTCTCTTTTTGCATTCCCCTTTAATTCCATTTGGCTCCTTCTCTTAGTAAAATTAGATTAGAATTTCCAGTATCAATCAATTCACCCATTTTTTTTTTTTTTCTCTTGACATCTACTCAATTCTTAAGAGTTTACAGCTATATTTTTCCTCCTTGGAAGAATTTTTCCTTATGGTGCTCTTCCCCTTCTTAAGACCTTGATAAATTGCCCCCTGGCTCTTCTCTTTAAGACTATTCAGTGCATCTGTGTCTCATGCAATTTGCAGCATGCATGTCCCACTTTTTTTTTCTTCTTCATGTTTTATCCAACTCTGCCTTTCTTTGTCTACTCTTAACCCTTTTAGTGTTTGTTGATGCTGTCAGTCTTTAATACCAGCTGTATACGACCAAATGGCAGAATAAAAATTTCTTTAAAATAACGTTAAGTTATGAATTTACTGCATTTTCCAATTTAAATGTGTTTTGGTCACATAGTTGATATATTTGGAGTTAGAGCAACTTTTTTACACTTTTAGATTCAGACAACTAAAATAAAAATAAGACTTCTTGGATGTTGCAAAAAATGTTTTTACAAATGAGTGTTCAGAATTTACACCTGTTTGAGGTACTGCCACAACCTTTCACTGCACAACATTTTGTGCTGCGTTCCACAAACACAAAATTTGTTTTATTACTGTGTATTATTTCTAACAGAATGTATTTACTTAAATATATATTTAAAGATATTCAAATAATACAACTAGACATCACAAAAACTTTACAGATTTTTAAAATATACAGTACTGTGAAAAAGTATTTACTGCGTTAGATTTAATTTGATTTTTTTTGTTGCACTTAAATGCTTCACATTCTAAAATTATTTTTTATTATCAGATGAAGTTAACCTGAGTAAATACAAGGAGACTTTTGAGGTGGCCTAGTTAACGTCACTCTGTCCTTCTTCCAATACATCTACTGCTGAATATGCCACATAATGATTAAAAAAGTGTATTTGTTTAGGGAGGTGGGTCAATAATATTTTTAATAAATGAACACAGGATTTGATAGCTTCTTTTTTTTTTAAATTAATAAATTCAACTGTCATTTTAAAACTGCATTTGCATTTCCAATAATCCACTATTCACATAAACTGTGCAGGGCTGCACTCGCAACAGGAGTAGTGCTTGAGGTGGAAAGAAAGACGTGCATGGACAAATTGTGTTCGAGTTTGGTACTTGTTGCTTGGAGACCAGAGGAAGTGGTATGTTTTTAAGACTGCAGTTTGATGCCACATATAGCTGTCAGATGGTCAAAGAGAAACCTTGAGATTGCATTTACAGATGATGATGAGGAGGAGGGAGAGCAGCCTGCTGCTAGAAGGTATGCAGGTTCATAAAATGCTCTGATTTAACAGAGTTTAGTGTCATTCAGAAGCATCATTGACACAAATGTTTAGTTTTTCAGAATAAGTAAAAAGGGATTTGAAAGCTACAGAACCTTGAACTGATCAGCTCATAGTGACCAGTCAGCAAACACACACTGATATTTATTTACTGTGTCCACAGTTTACCTTCAGTCCACCAACAGCTTTCTCACAAAGTCAAGTCAGTTCCTAGAAAAGTTAATATTAACTTAATTAACAATGCAGGATTTTTTGTTTAAACAAATAACAGGACCTGAACATACTGACTCTAACATGATGAAAAAACTGATGAAGTGCAGCAGTAAGGATGGCGTTTGGACAATTTTACTCTTTTAGTACAGTTGATGTTGATGTTTTTCTCTTATCATTCTGTGTGCACTCTTTCTCTGTGCATTTTGTAACATAGGATTGCGAAATAGACATAAAACTCACTAATGGTATATCAGTGGTGGATGTCATAAAGAAGAGTCATTGTACAAATTGAAAAAAGTGTTTTCTTCGTTCTTCAGTTCATAATAATTAATAATTGAAAAACTGTGCATGCAAGCATAAAATAAGTAATTTTTAGGGCCTCAAGCAATGTTTAGACACATACATGAGTCTGTAGTGAAAAGCACAGCAGGGGGGCTTCAGACTAAAAAGAACATGAATCATATAACTTCTTAGGAAGCACATTAGTGCAGAAGGCAAAGTTTGCTTGAACTTCTGTGAAGGCATCATTAACAAGGAATGATAAAATGGGCTGCCTATGTTGTTGTTGCCTTTTTCTAGCAAATCTCATTTAATACTTTTCAGCACAAAACACTAAAAGCAAACGTTTTTCACAGCAGAGACCACAGTTTGATTAAAAAAACCCAATCACATTATGAATATGTTTTACAAATCAACTTGAATCAGACCAATGCAACACAACACATTTGAAGTCCTTTAGTAAGTATAAAATTGGACACAAACGTTTCCAACTCATATTTTCAAATCTCAATAATTGATCTGAATGGCATTGGAATAACTGATAATGTAGCACAGTAGTGCCCTGAAGTACAAGCTGAGGATGGAGGAGCTTTAAAGGTTTCTCCGTGTTAAAATGAGGCCATGATAAAACATTTAAATCTCTTTTTTTTATTTTTTTCAAATATCATAAGAATACTTTTCTTGTATATATCAACAGAAAACAAATTTGTTTAATGGAAAATGCTACAATAACTAGGTTACAATGCTGATTTAACCTTGAAACAAATTTTGGGGCTTTAGTCTTTTCATAACACCAGCTGACAGTTATAGTCAATTTGATAAATGAGAAAGTTGGTATAGGATTTTGACCAGTACTCTTTAATTAAAGCTATTGTTTAAGCACAGAAACAATCTCACTGGATAAAAGTATGAAACAGGATAAGGATGCAAAAATCCATAATGTTATACAATGGTGGATGGCAGCCTTTCTGTGGTTGCCACCAAAAAAAGGTCACACTCTAATGTTTTATTGGACGATCACAGAATTTGCCTTTCAACAATCATTGGATTGGCCGGGGTGAAATAAATTGGTAACACCTTAAACATAATCTCCTTTGCAGTAATTATCAAATATGATGCTTGTTCCTATTTTCTTAGTTAATTCCAGGTGGTGACTCTGATTCCAGATATTTTCAACATAAACACAGAGCATCTTCTAATAAAGAAGCATTTAGGTAACCCAAACTGCACTGACAGGAAACAGATTTCAAAATCATCTTCTGCTCCTACCCATGCATTAAGGGTTTCAGGTTTTTGTTTTGCCCGTACCTTAAAAGAGATTTCAGTTGTCATTGTAAACCCATGAGTGATGACAGGCTCTTCCTCTGTGGTGCGTCCTTTCCAGCAATCCAGTTCAATACAGCGGCACCCAGACAGGAGGACCTGTTTGTACATCTCAACCGAGGAGTTTCCTGCGAGCTGGCCCGCTGCACAACACACACAAGCTCATTAATCCTTTCAGTTCCTGGCAAGCAGTAAAAAAACAACAACAAAAAAACAGTAGACGTGTCTAATGCAGGCAAATCTCTTTAACATGTCGCCATTAGTGAAGCAATTATCACTTTGCATTAGCAGTTTGCTTTCCTGCAACATTAAAAACAGCTATGTGAACGCGAGAGGCTTTCACTTTGTTATGCTGATCTTTTCAGAAGCTTTTTTCCTCAATTGCTTTTTTCTTCTTTTTGGTTAATATCCTTTTAAAACCAGCAAGGAAGGTTAACCAAACATTATTGCGTTAGTCACTATCAAACACATGATTAAGATGCCTCTGCTGTAATGACACAAACCTGCCCTTTAGAGGTGCACCTCCTTGCTCCCACTTAAAAACAGCAAAACTTGTTTCGCTTTGAAAAGAAGTAAAGGAAGCTGTGTTCGTGAGAAGAAAGCGAAACAGCCCTTGTTTGTTTTTCTCATTTCTGTATTTCGCGGCCTATGAGGTTGGGGCATTACAGAAATTCTATTTTTTTTCCCACTGCTCGAGAGGTCTGATTCACTTGAAAGATTCAATGCACTTCGGTTTCCTCTCAGAAAAGATTTGAATAGATGAATTCTAATATCCATTGGGGAGGAAATGGCCCCCTGTATTGCAAACGCCTCCGTGGCACGCTGCCAAGAAGCAGCTACTGTGACTACCAGTCGGCAGAAATATTTAGCTCATGAATGACAATGAAAGGAGTCTCAGGCTATGACTTGATTGGATAACCTCTTGAGTGGTAACACGGGAAAGGAAGCTTTAGATGCACCACCAGATTTGATTGACTGATCTGCGAGGTATAAAGTTGAACGTTCTCGCTCGCAGCACTTTAATTTTGCTGCTTAATGCATGACTGATCTGCTCAATTGTAGAGAAGAATAAAGGATGCAACTGTGCAATTAGACCGACAGAGTCTTACTTTCTGACTCACATCTCTGCAGACGTACCTGTGAGGTATGTGTTGTGTGAGGAGTTGATGAAATATTGAGAGAGTGGAAAGGTCATGTCTTCACTCTGGTCCAGCTTCTCTGGGGGAATGATGCTGTTCTCTTCCCCGTTCAGATATCGGGCAAAGCCCTCCATTGAGATCTGACCTGCATGAAAACAATACATCTGAAGTAGCCAGTGTGATACCATCTAAATAATGTCATAGATCCCAGAGTATAAACTCTGTACATACAATTTTAAAAAGTGATTTAGATAATAAAATATATTTGATGAATTTGGTATGCATTGCTTCGCAAAGTAATTTACACTCTTTGAATTTTTTAAAATTTGTCACATAACCACCACAAGCTGCACATCTCAGGTGGGAAAAGCTACTCTGGTCAGATTAACTCCACATGACCTAATCCAGGTCAAGTAGACTAAATCTATGTTGAGACATGAAATTAAAAAATTGAAGAAAATAACAATAATAAAAAAATTATAAAAGAAAAAATCAAGTAGTATGAATGCTTTTGCAAGGCAATGCATCTATTCTTAGACACCAGTAACTCGAAACGCCCAACTCATGCATTTTACTTTGAGCAGGTATTATTCTGAATTAGGAGAAAGTTCACCCACTCAAATGAGTGAAATGGCCTCTTTTTGTAGCCATAGATCAGAACATAAATGTATCTTTCTGTATTTCAAGCTCCACTGACTTAAACAAACATTGTTACAGGTTATAAGTAATACAAGGATCTGTCACAGATAAGCTCCCCCCTGATTCTGCTCTTTCTTTGCTTTAAGTCACTGTCAATGACACGATTCTTCATTGAGCTGAAAAAGTACATAAAAGTGAATCTGAGATAAAGTGAAAACTAGCTGTTGTTATCCACTGGAAAGACTGTGATGTGCAGCTATATGACCACAAACCTCACATACAAAACCTGCACTGATTCAATGCTGAATTCAAAGCGACCGCTATAGCTAACATGCCTCCACCTACACACTCACTCTCCCATAACGTTATTCTAAATATGCTAAGTAATGCGAATTTGATGGGTGCAGCAGGTCCCTCCGGCCACTTTATGCTAATTAATGCAGTACCGCCCTCTGCAGAGTTGCTGAGCTAATTAACGCCGGCTGCTGTGCGTGACATCTGAGCTCGGTTGCACTGGGTGTCTCACTCCTCTGTCGACTGTCGGGATGTCTCTGTGCATGACTGAGGTCTGACCTGCATCACACCGACAGTCCCAGTCAAAGGGTTTCCTCAGCTCTCAAGACATTTGTAGACCACAGTGTGGAAAAATGCTCTGTGAATGGATAATACCTTAAGAGTCTCCTCATATTATATTCAGCATTCTGATCATAGCAATAAAGCCAGTATAACTGAAGAAGTACAAAATAATGACAGAACTGAAAAGCTGAATGAAGGATGCAAAATTCAAAAGCATATTCATTAGTTTTAGATCATCTGCAACGAGCGTACACAACTTACAATATCTTCTAACCATAGTCATCCCAGGAAAATTGCAGTACAAATAAAGAGGTGAAAAGTGGAGGGTGAGTCCTTTGACCAGGGAAAACACCAGACAGCACAGTGATAAATCTGGAGAAATGCTTAAACGGGCTTAGGTAATAAAACAATGTCCAAGCTTCGAATATCTCGCAGAGAACTGTTCGGTCCATTCCCTGAAAATGGGAAGCAGCTGCAAATTTCCACGTCTCAGATGGGAAAAGCAGTTTTGGGCAAAATAAGATTAAAACTGAACTTTTTTACCTAAACAGGAAATGTTAATGTGTACCAACATATCAACTAGTGCTTTTTGTCAGCAGTGACAATGAAACTGGTCAGAGTTAATGGGAAGATGGATAGAGGTAAATACTGGACAATCCTGAAAAAAATAACCCTGTTAGGTTCTGCATAAGAGACTAGAATGACTTCATCTTTTGTAAACCAGATTATTTGGGTATGATTGTTTTGTTTTTTTGTATTGCTTACGTAATTCGATATTTTGTGTTTTATACGTTATCAACATCTTTTGTCCAACAGTTTAAACTCATTTCCTGGTCTGCTACTTCACTTAAAGCTAAATTCTGTTCCAGTAGTCGAACCTAATTGAACCAGACTGGTTACACACCACTACACGACATTAGCATGTCACTACAAAACTTCGGTATTACTCTTTTAACTGGACAGCGACTCTAAACATATTGTCAAAGCTACAAAGGAACAGTTTAGATGAAATCACATTCATGTGTCGAAGTCCAGATCTAAATCAAAGTTGAGAATCTTCGGTGCTCGCTGTTAGCCTGCATTTATGACTAAGCTTTAGCGTGTTTACTAAGATGAATGGGAAAATCTGTTAGTCTCTAGACGGCAAACGTATTAGAGATGTATCCCAAAAATTTTAAGATTTGATTGCAGGTTCAAGAAAGTATTAACTCAGGGGTTGAACACATATGCATGCTGCACTTTTTATTTGTTAAATGAAATATAGAAAGTCATGTATAATTTCCTTTCCACTTCTTAATAACACACTACTTTATGTTGGCGTATTAAATAAAACTCCTTATGCAATTTATAGTTAAAACATGAAAAATGTTACACTTTTACATGGCACTATATTAGCTTTCAATCCTAATGCTTATGATGTATATTAAAGAAAGGCCATATCACTGAATATACCGTAAACAGTTTAAAAAATGCAAATGACTTTAAGAGCAATAAAACCATGTGGAGGAGTTTATGAAAGTGAATGTGAAGGTAACGTGGAGTTCTGGACGCGTCTGCGGAGCAGATGGCAGCATTTCCTCTGGCTAGATAAATACTTCACAAGGGGAAATCTGTCACGAGGAAGGGGAAGGGCACGCTTCCAGACAGCCCAGGACAGGATGAGCACACAGCATCGGAGCAAGAGTGGATCACTGCGATCAGAGTCGCTAACTGGGCAATGAAGCTACAAATTCGAGTAGAGTTTTATAAAAAAGGATTTCCTGTAGGTTCAGCCATGCTCAATTATGTTGGAATAAATGTAAAGTAGGTACTTTACTCTGGAGAGATTATTAAAATCAAACCCAATTCTCTGCCTCAGACAATTAGGGCCAATTTATATTCAGTGAAAGCCGAAAGAGAACATGCACATCAGATTAACATAATGATGGGACGGTGAAGAGATTGTAGATAAACAGCCTCTTCTGGACAGATTAGCATTTTTTATGTCCTAAAACAGAAACACCATGTTTTAATGGAAGAAAATTTGTTCTTTAAATATAACAGAAAATGAATAAAGCCGTGTAAATGGGAGACGACACGGTAGAATTACTAGCTTGAGAAATGAATTAAGGATAAAATGAAAATGCAGGACGGAGTAAGACGACCAATTCAATGCAACATGATGTTGTTTGAGTCTTAATAGGAAAATCGACAGCATCACAAATAAACTATATGCAGTATTTATCATGTATTAAACTATTTTGGTCAATGTAAAAAAAAATAAAAAATGTAGGAATGATTTGCTTGACAATAAACAGAACATGGTGTAAAATAAGTCCCTCGTTTTGGCACAGTTACGCAGCATACTTTCCAGCAGAGATAACATTTGAATTGGCAAACATCCGAGCTTGTTGCCTGATATCTGGGGTGGGATGTTCTCCAGTTCTGGCAGCGACTGGTCCACTGACACCTCAGAGGACATGAAAGCACAGCATGTCCATGAATGTTGGATCCTCGATACTCATCCGGCCCTACATGAATCATTCTGCAGCTCCTGGTGTTTTCATTTTACCCCTTAAGCTCGTCTTTTTCATTAATTTTGAAATAAGAAATTTTTTTCTGAATGTATTCATGATGTCTGTGTGCTTAGTAATGTTTCGTCAAGCATCCCACTAGTTTCCTGCCTCCAAAATTAAATGTGCAGTACTAAAGTTGTCTTATGAGCACCTCAACTACAGTAAGACATAACGACATTTGAGAGCCGCGATTTGACATCAGAACCATAAAAAGGTCAGAACAATGAGGGTTAAGTCATTTGCTTTGTTATTCCTTCAATAATGAGAATTTTCAAAAGTTCCCAGTGACTCCTAGGGTGTTAAAGTTAACACGTTTAATTACACACTGATGTGTGTAAAAATGGAAAAAAAAAATTTGTTGAAATTGAGAAGACAATGTCCTGAACATAAAATCTGCGCAATAGTAAATTGTTGTTTAGTGAAATTTGTGCAGTAAAACAGGTGAAAAACCAGAACTTTTTGAAGAGTTTTAGTTTTAAATTCTGTGGGGTATTTTTACTTAAGTATTTGAAATAACATGTGCATTGATGCTGTTAAATGATGTGAAGGTACACATGTTCACACTGAAAATGTTTGGTGGAGGAGTCTGTCCCTCTTACTTGTGGGACAAGGGTGAGATTTAATCATACACAGGTGTTCCTATTTTATTTTATTCTCACATAATCACAAGCAAGTACAGTACATTTTTGGAGAAAGAATCTAATTGTTGTACATTTTGATTAAGTTTACACTTCAATCACTGTTTGTTTGTTTGTTTGTTTATCTCCGAATGAATTGGATAAAGAAATGCATCACATTTATTGTCTCATAGATATCATGACCTGAAGTTCTACCTTCACGACTAAAATAGCCAAAGGAGGAAAAAATAGCGAAAAATATGAATCCAGTGTGTAGATTCCCCCGCCTCAGGCATTAAGCCATCTTGTAAACAAAGAGATGGATTCGAGGCTTGTTAAGGATTTGTTTCACACTCATGTATGCAACACCAGGAAATTTCCTTCACTGTGATTACTTTGGGCACCTAATGAGCTGGCGAAATATTTTGGTGATAAGGATTTCCTTTGTGTATCCCTGTGATTATGAGGCATGTATAGAGAACTGTTCCATAACATTTTGGTGTTGAACACCATGGACAACAAGAAAACATAAGAAGAAATTTAACCCGTTACCTGGCGGCGAAAAAGGCATAGTATTCAAACAAACTAGATATAAGCAAATACAGTTTTTAAAGCAATTTAGTAATTATCTAAATAATTGACTTTTAAAAGTAGGAAATGTGTGTCTCTGACCTTTCTGTGCAAGCGAAGTGTTGGGCTCATATTTGTCCACCAGCAGCTGAACTTGCTCTGGTTTGAGTGGAGGGTAGAGGATCTCATTCAGACGAGGGTCTCTCTGCTTGCTGTTAATGAACTCTGTCATCTGCTCCACTGTGAGGTACGGCCGGCTCTTTGCTCCACTGTGGAGAGGAAGTAATCAAGAAATGTTACAAACAGTTGTACTTGGACAAAATGCTAAATATATATATATGGTATGTAGATGTGAGCATAGAAAAAAAGGGAACATCATGAAGGACAGGAGCAGTTATAGCAAAGGCAAAAGGCGCTTATATCTTGATTAAATTGTTATTTATATCTAAGAGTGTGAAAGTAAATTGTGTTCTCTGTGTCCTTCTGTCCCCTCACTCTTAAGGTTAATTAAAGCCTATAGATTAAGTGACACCGTTATACTGGCTCATCTCATGCTCTAACTAACTCAAGGTCAAGTGGCAATTCATAATCTGCAGCTTAACAGTAAGCCTTAAATTGTAAGATACTCCTGGTTTGGGACTGGTTATACGTATTTTACTTACTAAAATAATGAAACACATGTTTTATTAATGTATGAATATTGGTAAAAAGAAATGTCTTTAAGATATTCAAAATGAAGTGAGTAGGAAGGCAGGAATACAATATTATTAGGAGATCATTTATGCAGAATTAACTCCTTTAAAGCCTGATAAATAATTGGCAGAAGATTTACTATTGGATGTTTTCCTGTTTTGCATCCTAAGGCTTTTTTGGTCATTTACTGTCGTTACCATAAGCAAAGTTAACATTTTTTTCTTCATTTTGAATTCTTATCAAGAATTTGTAAAGCAATAGCAACATATCCTTAAAATAACAGGATTTATAGACAGTAGTAACTTTAAGAAAAACTGAGATGTCAAAAACATGGATAACAAATTAAACCTTGGGTTTTGATCGATAAAGATTTTTTCTCAACTGTGAATTAGAAACAATAAAGTTCTTACACTTCAGAGAAGATGTTGTCCAGCTCTGGTCGAGAGCAGATGTTACTCAGGAACATGCTGTAAACCTCTGAAGTGAAATCCTCCTGGGGGACGGAGTCATTCTGCAGATGACAGCAGCAGCAGGATCACATGAATGACATGCACCGTTTATGTATCATGCAGAAGGTGGGCTCTTTTAAAAGAACTGCAAACCAATGAACATTAAATTCAGGCCCACTAACTTTAAAATAAATGCTGCTTTGCTTTTAAATGTGCTGTTTTGGAAACAACAGAAAATAAAGAAACATTCCAAATTGTTCTTACAGGCTAAGCTTTATACGTAATGCTTTTTGTTGTTTGTTTTGTACACAAAATGTAAAAGTTGTATTTTTATTCTCTGTTAAACAGTCATTTTCAATTTAATAAAATACAAGTCCCTATTGGGCTCTTTGTCAAATAATAAAAAAAATTGTTTTTTTAACAATTCAGCAAAGCACACAGGTTTTTCTAAAGAGCATTAATCTGGGGTTTAGATTGCCAGGGTTAGTTTTCATAGAGAGGCCAGCAGATGTTTATTTAAAATACTCTGGATTTTCTAAGAATTCATGATGCCGTAAAAAAAGAAAGCAAGTTTTCCGGGCCTTGGGAAAAGAAACATGACAGCCATGAGTTGTTTTTCACATTTTCTTTCTCTGTTTTACTTCTGATCCACCTGAAGTGTCTTAATCTGTTTTCTTATGTGACTAAAGCACACAAACTCAGTAAAAGTGCCAGTAGAGTCTAGCCAGCTCACATGTTTACATTGGTGATAGTAGTAGAGGTTTTAGTTTCACCTGTTATCACTGTCAAAAAAACTATTGGCATTAGATAGCATCTAATGGTAGTAATGGCGAGCATGTTTGACATTCAGTGAATTATTTACACAGCCAATAAGCAGCAAGGAAAATGAATGACGCTCCTGGATTGGCTGCTTTGTAAACATAATCTGAATTTACGCTTCACAGAAAAAAATAGGTAAATCCCTGAATACTAAACTGTAAAAAGTCAGGGGTTCACTGAAGTGCTAATAGTAACAGGTAACAGGGAAATAGATGAGTTATTAAAAGACACCAATATCTCCTTCAATCTGAAACTCCACAAAAGAGAGGTGAGGCAGAGAAAATTCAGGAACTCCCAGACTTGAAACCGGAGCGACTCATGTTCCAAGTTGAGAAACCAGTGGGTTCTAATACAAATGTATTAGAAATGTATACTGAAATGTATACAGTATATACAATTCAGCCATATTGGATTTTTAGGTCAGGGTTGGTAAGAGAACAAACAAATCTTAAATTGTCTTTCTTGGAATTTCAAGCTGTAGGAACCTTTCGGTCAACTCTTCTCAGTCAAGCAATGTCAATGAAAAAACTTTTTTCTTTAATACTCTGCGTTTGTTTTGTGATATAAACAAAAGCTGGAAAACTCTTGTTCCAATTCTGTATTAAAATGTCTGAACATGGAAGTACTTGGAAACTTTCCAGAATGGCTGCTACACACAACTAAAATCCTTTTAACATCTTCTACATAATGTATGTTTTTTTGCTTGAAGTCCATGGAGTAATAAAGAAAACGTTCAAACAGAACAAATCCTGTGTGTGCCGATCATCAACCGCCTCCACAAATTAATGAGTACATTCTATATGAGTCACGCTGTGTGGATGTGCCAGCTATGTACTGTACTGTTTAAATAAAATTCTTGCGTCCAACTCTCTGATGTGTCTGTAGGAAACGCCGATCTCTTACTCATTCATTCAGTTTTCTTTAGAGGATCATCTCCACGTGGTCACAGCTTTGAAAATTCAAAACGTCAACAGAACTGCTTCCAGTTTGCACCCACAGAGCAGGCGCCTAACCGAGCTATCGCAGCTGAGCAGGTATGATAAAGACAGAGTGCGCTCAGCAGCAGGCGTGCCAACAGGAACCAGAGCAGAACCAGAGGGTATTAGAAAGGAGTGGGAGAGGAGGGAAGATGCTCTGAGAGAGGGGGTGGAGGTCAAGCCTTGCTAAAACTCACTGAGTCATTCAGGAGACCTTGGTGTGAACCATGTTGTGAACGCACCCGTGTCTGTCGGGGGGTGGAGAGGTGTTTGAGGGATTAACAGCGATACCATTTAGCTGTAATTACTTGCGCTGTGGAATAACAGTAAATCCCAGCAGACCTGCACACAGCAACACACTCCCCCCACGTCTTGATGCCGTTCATTGTGCTAATTATGTATAGCTTTTTGTGTGTGGGTGCGTGTCTGAGTGTGCGTGCTTTTATTTCAGTTTGCATTCAGGAGCCAATTATTACAGCCTTATTGTCTGCTCTCCTGTGTGTCCATATGTTTCGGCATGTGTTCAGAACTTCATTAAACAGCATTTTCCCACTTCCAAGCATGAACATTGCTCGCTGCTCCACCGTCGGAGAGCTGTGGGACGGCTTGCATGAGAGGGCAGCTTTTGTCATGCGAAGTCTGAAAATGGATGGAAAGAAAGCAGCTTTTGTCGTCTTTATTGCTCCCACTGGGTCCGTTTGTTGCATTACAATGAAGAGCGAATCAGTTTAAGGTTGGAAGCCATGCAGCCATCCAGAAAGTATGACTCCAAACAAATGAGCGACGCAACAATCGGTTACTGTTTCAGGAGAAAATGGGCTAAATAGTGACAGGCTGATAGACGAGGTGGAGAAGATTAAAGAGTGTGCGGCTAAAAACAAGCAGGAAGGGAGAAGAAGCAACATATATGGACGCAGATTCATATGACAGAAGAAATGCGTGGACCCAGTAATAAAAAAAAAAGGAAACTCGTGTATTTTGCCGTCTTACTCTGCCAGAAGGGAGGTTGCAGTTTTCCAGAGCTGTCTCCACTCGCTTCCTGTCTGCTGAGAACATCCTGAAGATACTGCAGGCACACAGAAACAGCCTCTTATGAGTACAAACAGAAAGTGTCACACTGACAGAGAGGCTTCCTCTCTGATCATCTGCATGTCAAATCCTAACACTTTCAACCAAAGCTCATTCAGGATATCCTTCAAGAGACTCCTATTGTCCTGTGGGGAGCTTCCACTGTAAGAATAAGTCACAGTAAAAAACTAGAGAGTAAAAAAAATAATAAAAATAAGCAAAGATAAATAAAAATTCCAATGAGAGTCTGCAAACTGGAGGGGAAAAAGTGGGGCACAGATAACACTTGAATAAAAAATGCAGAAGAAGATGTAGAAGAATATGAGAGGAAGGAGAAAGAAAGCTGTGAGCTTTCCTGAGTGTAGCCTTGCAGTAAAGTTATTTTTATTACTGATTCAGTTTTTGAAGCATAAGAGAAATTTCACCAAACTGCTCTTTATAAAGAAACTGAAGACAAGAACTAAACAACCTTGATTAAAACTAATTCAGTCACAGATGGCTGATATGTGCTGTTCAAGAGATGTGTAATTCATGAGACCTTGAATTTAAATGGCAATAGTATTCAATCTGCTATTTGTGCTAAAGATCTACTAAATACCTTTGTATTTAGTAGATCGAAATACTACTTAGTAGGTATTTAGTAGGTATCTAAATACCTTTAGATCTACTAAAGGTATTTAGTAGATCTAATTTGTATTTAGTAGATCTTTAGCACAAATAGCAGATTGAATACTATTGCCATTTAAATTTAAGGTCTCATGAATTACACATCTCTCGAACAGCACATATCAGCCATCTGTGACTGAATTAGTTTTAATCAAGGTTGTTTAGTTCTTGTCTTCAGTTTCTTTTATACAGGCAATAAATATGATTTACTGCAGCCAAGTCTGGTCCATTACAGGTGCCACATGACTGTTTAGACATGTTTTCATATGCCATAGTGTGTTTTATTTATTGGTTGATGTATGCCTGTGCAGATCTATGAGGACATGCTGTATGCTCAGTGGGAGAGCACTGTCAAACTGACATTACTCAAGCAGACATGCCTCCCCAGCCAGGAGGTTAATTCCCTAAACGGTGAGGAGTGTGTCGCTGGCTCTGTGTTTTGACACCCACCACTTTCATTGGTGGCTCTGAGGGAGGTTATCACAGAAGTTCACTGTTGCTGCCTGAGAGCTCAACTTGAGTAATGGCAATAGAGGGAGTTCGTTTTTCAACGAGCTGATGACAAAGTCACAGACAAATGAAACTAATGCTCTCTAACCGGACATACACAAAAAGATTTGTTTCACACACCCAAAATTGTGGTTGTGTGAAACCCACAATCTAAAAGATAATAAGAGTTGCGTTAAAATATCAGAACGGAATGGATAGGGATAATAAACTCCTATATATGCAGACATTCACAGTAAGGCTGTGGATGCTGAAGTGCTTTAATGTCCAGAGTAAAGTGTAGAGGCAGAGCAAGCTACAGTGTGCACTGATCAAAAGAGCTAAAAGGTGCCAGGGGAGAGAAGGATGAGTCAGAAAGACTTACTTCTTGACAGGAATTCGTCCCTCCGGGTTGAGCTGCAGCTTCAGTCGAGTGTATCTGCAACGGACAGAGAACACGTTTCAAAACCAGATGCAAAAGCAGTTTCTCTGTGTGAAATTTCTGCACTAGTGTATAGTCTTTCAATGTGTGCTTGTTTTGTCACCAAGTGTTTGACAGCGTGTGTTTAGCTTGATGTGCAGTGGAGCTTTGCATTAGACATAGTTAAATTTTGGTCTAATCTAGCCAAAGAATCTTCTTCATTGCGCTGTTTGATAAATTCCTTCATACTGCTTTCTTCTTGTCACGTTTTCATGTAGATGAGTTCTGCTAATAGTTGTGCTTTTGACAGAATATCCAGCGTACTATGGAGGACCTCCTGGCTGCTTCAGAGGAAGAGCTCTGCACCAACATGAAACCTGCACTTTGCATAAATGTTGAAATTATTTTAACCTGGGTGCAGTGATGTGTGATTGAATGAGCGTGTCAAGTCAGAGGCCACTGAAACAAATGTCCACAATGACCTAGAAGAGGCAGAAGTGATGTCCCAGTATCTGGAGCTTTTGGCAAAGGATAAGAGACATAATGTGACAAAAACAAAAAAAAAAGCTGTGATTTGCTTATGTTTACTTATTCAGAGACACAAAAATTGTATTCAATAACACTTTATATCAAAGGAAAAAATAAAAATGCTGTGGTAACTCATATCTTTAAAGAGTTGTTGAGGATGGTGATGCTGTGGGCAGGAAGGATCTCTTCTAGCGGTCAGGCTCACGTCAAATTTGAGGAAACCTCTGACTGAAGACTTGCTGGATGATGGCTGTCATGACATGTTAACAGGGCATCAGAGACAATATTTCACAGTAACATGTCCTGGGATTTTGGTAAACACTGCTAATCCACCTCTTTAAATCTTAGTCTGGCTACGTGGTTAGAAAGAAAGGCAGAGAAATGTTGGAGTCGAGGTTATGATTCTTGCCCATTATCATTAACAGAAGTGACAATTTGATCTTCCTCCTTCTCTCTCTCCTCTGGTCTGCATCCATGAGCGTCCTTTTGAGCTCCTCTGGGATTTGGGGTGTTAGTTCAGGTATTATTTAAACTTTTGAGATGCTAATCAGCTACTCCCAGTTGTAAACACAATACCCTGATGCCACGGTTACACATCATCATGAGCACAAAGAGAAAAAAATTCCCACACCTGGACAGCATCCAAAACCATAATTTTCCAAACATGCAGTGCTTCAACAAAAAACAAGCAAGAAGCAGAAGTCTACAAAAAAAGGTTCTAATGTAACAGAGCTACTTTAACATGCTGCAACCATAAGCGATGCAATTCAAAACGGTATTCAAAAAGAAAAAAAAAATCACGTCAAAAACATATTCTACAAACACTGTGTGCATATACAAACTATTCTATCAGCACAGCCCCCAGTGAGTGCACTTTGCATGCCATGAATGTCTGCCTATGTTTACACTGCAGGTTTGAAATGCAGTTAATTCCTGGAAGTCTCAAGAGTCGGCAGTGCAGAGCAGTGCAGCGGCAGCAGCCGTGCGGGGAGAGTAACCTGGGCTATAAATAGCTCAGCTGCAACAGGAGCTATCATTACAGGTCTGGCTTTAAGTGGCTGCTGGCTAATAATTAATATCCATTATAGTGTCCACTTCTCAGGGCAGACTGGCTGCCTGAGGGAAAGTCACAGATGCCTTTAATGGTTAATAAGGGACAGACTTGTTTTCTCAAGCATCTTTTCTAGAAAAAAAAACAGGAACAAAAACATCAATTGAGAATAAACTTTATCCAAGCCGCAAGAAATGGCTGGCATAGGAGGAGAAACAACAGAGACAACTAAATAAAACAGGAGGAAAATAAAATATTTATATTTATATAGTTCAAGTTTCCTCGTGACTGTCCAGCTTCAAAATATGTTTTCATCAGATGTGATCCTATAGTCAAACATGCAGTTCATGATGTGATTAAATCATTCTCTTTGTGCTGTACAGAGCACAAATGAAATTGAAGGAAACATTCATTTAAAAATCTGCTGGATCCTGCAGTTTCCTGCTGCTTGTAACATGTCTTATTCCCACTATTAAAAAAAAACAACCTCTCACCACCTTGAGAGCAGGAGAGAATTGACCGCATGCGGAGAAACATCAACATCATTTCAGGGATAAAGCCTCCACATGCTGAAGGAGTGGGAGTAAAAACTATTGCCTGATTTGTAAGCAAGCAGTGCACAACAGCTACTGCTGTGAGCAGTCATCGTGACTGCAAAAGCCGCTCTCTTCAATTTTATTCAACCCTCTCCATGCTATGTGGTCGATGGCCACTTTTATTGTCTCATAAGTCAATTAGCCTCCTCAGGGGTGCCTGTTAATGGCTTCCATTCGCTGATAAACATCAGACAGCAGGGAGATGTCACCAAACACAGCTCTGGGTATTTCACTAAAAGCTGTGTCTCATATTTATGTCTAAGCTCACTTTGCATGAACATCGCTCAGTCTCGCACCGTGCACATAAATCAGCGTGAACGTGTGAGTGTCTCGCGGAGACAACCATGATGTAGTGAGCCGTTTGACACAAATATTCCGCAAACATTGGTCGGTGTGGGGATAACTGATTATGAGTCTGTCGAACCGGAGGCACAAACATTTACAAGGTCAAGTGGTTATTTTTCTACCATTGCAACTTCAAGTTAAAGCCCAGATGCACCACAATATCTGTTGTGTGTATTATATACACATGGTGTTTTATTAACATCTTCCTTTCTGGTGACTATCTGATACATAACTTTCAGAAGTTTTAACATAAAAAAACCCTAACCAGAGTCATGCTGCATAAATCATTTCTGTGATGTAATGTAGACAATGGGGGGAGGGGATAACTATCTGAGAATAAAGAAGACACCAGAGATTAAAAAAAAAGAAAAAAGTATATTAAATGTTTTTTTTCATCAATAAACTCAGTGAAAACTTCATTAAGTAACTCAAAACCAAAATTCAACTCTAAAATGTCTAGCAAAGGTAAAGTATGAACATCGTCCTAAAAAAAGCATCACTACACTAGATTAGACTTACTTCAAACAACTTAAACCCTGTCATTAACAGCAATGTAGATGACAAAACATGTTTCACATAAAGGGCAACATTCACCACCAAAGATGAGCAGTCCACACTGATAAAATGGATAAGAAGGCAGATCCTCTCCCAGCTGTGTGCCAAGTGACTGACTGGAGTCAGTTGTGCCACCTAATCTTCAGAAGCAGCAGGAGGTCCGGCACGCGCCACCCTGAGAGGTGAGATCCACGCCAAACCCAAACATGCAACCTCTGCACTTAACACTGGCTCTTATGGAAGAGGCTCAAGAAGGAGTCTGTTGTTGAAAGAAAGCTTTAAGAAGTTCAATTTCCTCTAAACCACAAGCCATATAGAGGACAAAGGTGGTAAGAAGAAGCTCTGTGGTTACAGCTTGCTGCCTCGCTAAGCCAAAGTATCGGCTACAAATACATGCCACAATTTCCAGATTTTTATTTGGAAATTGTCTTGAAAATGATGTTTCTCTTTCCTTCCACTTCAGAATTGTACAAAAAAAATTATGTGTCTGTCACCTGAAGGAAAATAATATAAAAAACATTGAAATGTGTGGCTGTAGAATAACAAAACATGCAAATGTTCAATTGATATGACAACTTTTACATAGCATTTTACACAAGTAATAATGTGTAAAGATCGTGTAAATACCATTTCCTTTTCTCCACTGCACAGCTCATAACTTCAGTGGCATTAGAAATGTCTGGCATCTTTGTGGCACCAGAAAACCTAATTTTCATGTCTGTATTGGGAGACACAAACTTTTACATTTTCTGTGAGGCATGCTTGTGGGTTCAAATGACATACGCTTTCTCAAGGCAGGCCTCTCTGGACATGTTCTGTGCCAAAAGGTTAGACGCCAGGCTGAATAATTCCTCTGCCCATTCCTGTAGAAAGTAAACCGACAACACATCACGTTAGCATATTTCTATCATATTTTTGCCGTTTCTTCACTTGTTTAATTTAAAAATAGCAACCTTTGCAATCTCCTCTTGAAAGGCCATGAAGTTCAGGTAGGTGATGTTGACCATGTCAGTGCCGCTAACCACAGTCAGCATCCTGTTCTCCAACTTTCCTGCCAGTGTGCTGACATCCAGCAATTCACGCAGCTTTGCATCCTTTGGAGAAGAAACACACAAAAAAGCAGGGGAAAAAAAATCATTACAAAGACTTAAAAGAATAAAAATTTAAAAAAACAAATTGATGTTTTAAGGTGTAAAATGGATTTTTCTTATCATATTTTTTCCAAACACTGTGGGGGAACCAGTCACCCAAACATACATCCAAAGTCCAGCAGGATAAACAAACCTTCAGTGGAAAAGAAAATGATGCTAAGCAGAACACGGAAAAGGGCGGGGAATGTTCTTTTGAGGAAGTGAGAGACAGTTCTGTGCTGTGTCATAAGATTTTGGATTTCAGAGTAAAACCCCCAAACTCTGAAACAAGACCTATCAGCGTTTGGAGTACCGTCTCATCTGAGACTGATTTGGCTGATTAATGAGAGCTCTACTGTCTGCACTGACACTGTGGGAAGGTGGGAGGCATCAAAGTACAAGAAGCAGTCATGTGATGTTTCACAGCACTGAAACCAACAAAAAGCTAAATTATAAATGAAGAATAGTACAACATTTTCAATCAGTCAGGCATGATTTGGCTCCTATAATATAATTTTCCTATGATTGGCTTAGATTAGTATTTGGCTGGTAAAGTAGTAAAAATAAATTTTCTTTTCCTGTAGTCAATAACTGGATCAACACAAAGAGCTCATAACATTTTCTGTTCTTTTAAAGCACTTTTTTGTGTTTAATGAAAGTCTGATAAATATATATAATATTTTGATGCAGGAACAAGGGTAATCTAGTAATTTCTTTCCTTTTTTGTTGGATTCAAAACTTCAAGATCTATCAAGTAATCATAATTTTCCTCTTTTACTTCTTATAGAAGTTGAAAAAATAATCTGATTACTTAAAATCTGAATAAAAGAATGAATCTAAAAATCTGGGGCATCTTTTCAGGGTCTTTTTGTGTCACACATTCATTTGGTTTAATGGACAGACAGAAAAATATTTCTCTACACTTCGAAAAAAAAGCAGGACAACACTTCCCCGGAACCAGCAGAGCAGTAAGTTTTCTCAGAAGTCTTTTTTTTAAATTTTTTTTAACAAAATCTTCAAGCTCATGAGAACAGACAGTCTCCACCTTCAGCAAAGCAAAGTCCAGACTTAATTCGCCTCCACATTTATCATGTGACAAATTCAGCAGCTTGTTTCAACAAATCTCCTCTCTGCCAAAACAAAACACAGGCTGATGGCAGCAGTCCAACTCGCAGAGACAAATACTCACAAGGTTTGTTCTTTTTTTTTCTCTAAGAAGGGAAAAACTTATTTTAGCAAATATACATTTAGGTACCTAATCTTTGGTTCCAATCCTAAAATACAATCTACAGTGCCTTAGAGGCACAAGAAACGAGAATAACAACCTTCCTCCTCTCCCCTTTGTGGCTTAGTACGCAAGAGGCATGCATACTGGGTGCTCTGGCTTAATTAACACAACAAAAAGCTTTGTAAAGGATTCTGCAGAGAAAGCAAATGAGCTCCCATTAATTTAAGCAATCAAAAAATGAGCATTGTGTCCTGTTGATAAATGTCCTCTACTCGTCCCTAGTGTCCGCAAATCAAAATGTCCCAGAATCACCCCACCCCATCCAGTCCATTATTACATTTTAAGACAAAACATTTCTCAATTTGCAGTTAAAAAAATATACGGATATTTTCTATGGCTACCTCTCAATTCTAAGCAAACCACTGCTGTGTACAAAATGTTTGTTGTGTATTATTTGCAGGCTCAAATTGCATGGTTCTGGTGTTAAAGCGATAAACAAACACATGTTCTCATTCAAATAAGAATCCATCAACCTCCACTTAGATATTCTGTATGCCACCAGCTGCATGTGAATGTGTAAAACCCACTTGCAATTTGCTTCAGCAAACAATGCTAAAGCACACATTGAGGAGCGCTGTGGACAGCTGCCAAGGATGAGCAGCTTCTGAGAACTGACAAGATGACAGTAAGATGCATATTTCATTTATTACGGCACTTCAACGTCAATACAATGCGATTCTGTTTTAAATCTACTTGTAGCCATTAGCCGGACATGCTGCTCGTCTCCTGGTGTGCAGTCAGTGCAGAGCTAGACTGGCAGGAAGCTGCAGGCACTTAAGGCAACCTGAGAAACCTCAGCAACTGTGAGGGAAAAGATGAAGTCAGGCAGGTGGACCATGTGGGGGAGGAGTGAGGCAATGCAGAAAACCACGGATAATGCCGTGGTATGAAAGCAGCAAAAGGAGAAAAGGGGGGCTCATTCATGTGAACGAAATGTAATTTCCTACTGGTGGGTTCACAGAGATTCTAGAGGCAGGCCTCAGGTCACAGTTACCACAAGACTGGAAGTTCAGATCAAGCAGAGGGGAGTGGGTGTGTTGGGAAAATTTCTTGGAGAGCTTTTTAAGATGCATCTATAAAGCTTTAAAAGTCCACAGTCTCCAGAGTGCATGTGTGCGAGTATGTTTGGTGCATCTGTGTATCCATGGACGCCGCAGTGCGATTCATCAGGCGCTCATGACGCGGGTTAGCAGCTGCTGTTAGCAGCATGTGAACTTCTTTCAGACACTGCCGAGAAAGGAAGAAAACAGACTCTTCCTGCCTGCATTAGTTTGTCACAAGGCCCCACCTGTCACCAGGTCTGCGCTCAAACTGTGTCATGCTCTCCCAAACACAAGGAAGGGATTCAGACTGGCAACGGGAAATCGGGAACACAACAGGTCATTAGGTCCGGAGCACAGCACTTGTCTAAATACACACGCAGATACACCCCTGCCCACACACGCCGTCACACACTTTCAAAAGACTAAAACTGTAACTTCAGAGAAAGGCAGTCACACACACAACTGAGGATGCTGTTTGTGTTGCTAAATATGCACACAAAGGCAACAGATCAAAGGAAATGTCAACATGAATGATTGATTGACCTAAGAATATATATGGCACATCAACAAGAGGAGCACGAGTGTAAAATGGCACCAATTTCAAGTTTTTGTGTTAAACTTTACAGCATTTATTCAGAAAATAATTAAAACAAAAGGGCAGGAGGGTTCTTATTGTAAAAAAAATAAAATAAATAGTTTGTGCGAAAAGACTTCTGCTAGGTGAACACTAAACATGTTGACCACGGACCCTTCATACCAGGCTGAGTGGGACAGAACAAGGATGATCTACATAGGTTTATGAAGTGTTATTTTGAAGTGCATCGAAAATGTATTGCTCTCCTCGTAGCAGGAACGCCTGTTTAAGGCATGAACAAAATGTGATCTCTGCGGTTTATTATTGTAGCGTCTTGATTGGTCATGCTAACTGATGCTAAAATGAAAATCCAATTTTGTTCTCTCTAAAAAAAAGAAAAGAAAAGAAGCTCCACATGACATAGGGTTACCAATAGAAAGGAAGATAATATACTTCCAAATTGCAAATAATTTAATCTCTGGATTTTTCAAGCTGCAACACAAATGCAAAAAATTTCACATGCTGTCACCAAGAAATCCAGAGCTGGATTTGAGAATGGAAGTGATGAGAATGGAAGAAAACTATGAGGAGGAATAAAGGGAAAAAAAGACACAAGCAGAGGCTCCCAGGTTTTAGAATTATGCAGAAATTGGAGCACTCCTCAAAACACAACAACAGACTTCCAGGCGTGGTGAGATCAGCTCAAAGTGATCAGCATGTAGATAGGGATTTTGTGTTCATGATTTGGACTACTCTTTCCAGTATGCACACCGTGCAGGATAAAATTAATTGCACGGCGCATTCTCTTTGTGCTGCTGAAAACCTAATAAGAAGCTGGTAAAAATACAAATGTGCAAATATAGACTAGACTGCATGAAAATGTTTTCATGCAGATGTGATGCCAGTGGTGACACCACTGCTGACCAGGAAAGCAGCAGAAAAATAAATAGAAGTTCTGAATAATGTGACTAGGATCATGCTTTGTCCTTACACTCAAATGAAGCTCCATAAATTTGCCACAATTGAGCATTGTTCAGACAACTTTAGAGGTCCTGGAGGATGGTTGGAATCTGGGGTCACCGGGGCGTCAACATGTTCAGTGTAAGTAAATCTGATTGTTTTTCCTGGAAGTTTTACCAGAAGGTGTTAGTTTTGATTATTTGCAGTGAGGTACTAGTAGGAAGATGTCGTCTCTCAGTGAGGGAGCTGTAAAGTAATAAAATTCTCAGAGAGGTGCAAAGACATTCAAAAACTGTACAGTTTTTAGCCAAATGAAACTGTTCATATTAGTAGAAAATAACCATATGTCGGTGAACGCGAGCATTTTATGGTTTCACAAGAGGTTGTGTTTACCTTTAGTACTATTTGTTTATCGAGCTGATGAAATTAAGCCATGTCAATTGAGCCTGCCATTGGTTGCCATCCAGATCAGCTACAACTTGCAAAGAACAAAGGAAACTTTTTGATTTTAAGTCAGCTTTACAGCAGCATCAAAAACATATTCTTGTGCTCTCCAGGACTGCTAGATATCATGACAGCTGATTCGACAAATTAGCATTTTTGTAAAAACTAAGTCTGACTTGCAAATTAGTTTCCACTAGTCTGTGAATGTACTTACGTTTTCCAGAACGTTAACAGAGGTGACATCTTTCTAAAACAGTTAACAGAGCAAAGCTGTACTTGTATAAAAATTATTTTTCTGAAATTAAAAACAGTATGAGTTCTACAAAACTGTTTTTTTTTAAAGAAATATTTTAATTTGATTGCTCTCTACAAAAAACAACAATCTTAAATGACAAGAAAGTGAAGCCACTTTCATGCATTTGTATGGCGTTTTGCATTCCTTGTTAACCAGCCTGGGTGACTCAGAGACTACAGAGCATTTTGCACTCGGTAAAGCTAATCCTAAAATGACTCCCTCTCTTGGTGATGCAGTCATTTATTTAAGAGGGTTATGCTGCATCTGCAGAGCATGTTTTAAACATTAGCCACATCATAACTTACACAGACAGAAAGCACTGAAACGCTAATCCCATTAAAAGACAGAGCCCCGTTTCTGCCACCATACTGAAGCTGGCCTTTCTTATCATGCACATGAAGTCACATGGACAACCAGACATGCGTGTCCAGTCAATGACTTCACAAAGTCCATGCACGCAAGATGCAAATTACTGCATCTAAACTGCTTCATGTGCTGCTTTGAGTACTCTACTAAAATGCAGAGCTTAGCAATAAAAGATCAGCAGCATGTCAGGAATTTGCAATGCTTAAAACGTTAAAAAATAAATAAATAAAAGCCTAAATGAAAACAAGTTGCTCACACAAAATAGGGCATATATGTTAAAATTAGACAAAACAAGACTGGAGAGTTACAGCACTGAACATTTCAGCTGCAAAAGGACACCATGTATCTTAGCTTTAAAGCATTTTGCTGAACAAACAACTCTGCGGTTCAGCCTCCATAGTAGCAGCGTTTTGTACCAGAACGCTGCACTTTCCTACTGTAAACTTTCTCAGTGTGAAAATCACTTCACTAACTTTTGTGTGTCAGGGGTGGAACTCAGGCATAAAAAGCTGCCTAAGGATAAAACACAGATGAGAGTTTCACAAACAGCTGTGTTGTAAACACGATCAAAGAATATGCATGAGAAAGAGAAGGGGGTGCAAGGGAATCAGAGGGAACCGAATCAAAGACTCCCTGTCTTTGATTTCCAGGGCTTTCACCTCTTTCTCTCCTTTGCTGCCTGAATCCTGTATTCAGTCCCATCCGCTTATCTCTGAGGCAAATTGTTTCTGCTTCTTTTTATTATTCGCGTGTATTTATAATTCATTTGAGCCCTCAAGAGTCAGGGGAGGCTGACCACCGCAGTTTTATGAGGCGGAGAATTGCCCAGAGGGCCAGGAGTAAAAGGTCAGAGCCAGTCTAGTCATCAGTCAGTTCTCTGGTGATGCATTACTGACCACAGAACTGGCCACTGGCTAGCTGTGTAGTCAGCTTTGTGCTCTGCAGATTTAAATCACAAAATGTCTTTTCTTTTCAGATTTTGGAGTTTTTCTGATGTGTTTTTATTTAGCAACATTGTGCAATTTGAAGTAAAATCTGCTTCGAAGTAGTAAATTACTGAATTTTGCAAAGGAGAACAAACACTGCAATTTAAATTACCCATCATCAAGGTATAGCGCCTGGAAAAACTATTCACACTCCCTGATGAGTCTTTTCAGGAATTTAGTGAAATGTACCAACACAAAGTACTGCACAATTATAGAGTGGAGATTTTGTTTTTTTACAAGTAAAAACCTTAACAGTGTTCAATACATTTGTATTTGCTCTTTTTATTCAGTTCTTTGTCAATGTAACAATAGCTGCACACCTTTTAGGGCCTGTCTGTGAAAATTGCACATTAGAGAATGAAGGTTTTGTCCTTTCTTTGTCACAAATTATCAGCCTTCTCTGTCGCTGTTGAAGAAAATCGTCCCCACAGTATGATACTTTCACCACCATATTCCACAGATATGTTCAACTTTGGTCTGATCCAACTAAAACAGTTTCTTCCACCTCTTTTCTGAGCCCATATGAGTTGTGGCAAACTGCACAATCTTTCTTTCAACAGTGTTTTTCTTCCTGCCAGTTATCCAAAAATTACAGATTAGTTAAACACAAGGACAGCTATCATGTCAACAGATTTGGCCACCTGAGCTATGGATGTCGCCTGCCTCTTGATGTGTGTTCCTTTTAGTAGTGCCTCTCGTTTCCTGGATGGCAGATTGAACAGTGCTCATTGAAAAACTCAAAACTTTTATTTCCTGATAATCTAAGCCTGTTTTAAATTTCTCAACTAATTTCTTTGTGACCTGTCTGGTGTGTTTTTTGGTCTACATGTCACTATTTGCTATCTGCTCAGTAATATTAGATAAAATCCCAGTAACATATATTTGAAATTTGTAGTTGCAATGTGACAAAATCCAAAACACTGCACATACTTCCTCTGTCTTTGCACATTAACTTGAAGGAGGCATTTAAAATAACATTAACCCAATTATAATTAAAGTTGCCCTCCGTCTCATCATGAGCACTAAAGTTGAATGCATTTGCTCACTGTGGTGTGTTAGTGCTGCTCAGTCAAGCATTGATGCACAGGTTGAGGAAACGCGTGGGAGGCGGCTGGAAGCTCATATAGACTTAACAATCCCTCATTGCGGCTCTTCAATTGGGACATTTCATTAACCCTGGCGCACTGAGACATGAAACATGAGATGGAGGGGCGGACAGAGGGAGTGCTGGGGGCAGATAAGCACACTATTTTCAAAATGACAGAGTATCAGCAATAACTTGTCCTGACAGCCACTCATCTACATGTGTTGGGAAAGATGCTTAATGTCCTCCTATGATAATCAACTCATGGCACAGTGGAGCCGAGCATCGCAGACTTTGATGTTACAGTGGAAAGCTAATTTTTAAGAAGACGAGTTAAAAAGCTCAGTATATCTTCCGCTATCATGAATATTTCAATAACAAACTCAGCGAACTTATTACAGTCATCTCTCTTGCAGATCAGACTTCATTCGAATGTACCACAAGACTTCAGTCCCACTTTCATTACATCTGCAGTGCGGCTGGACTAAACACTCTAGGTAATAAAAGAACTGGTGTCGTGGCTCCAAAGTTTTACTCCAGGTACTTATGAATTTGTAAATCCACTTATTATTCCACTCTGCAACAGGGAGAAAGAATTTATTGCATGATCATGATAGGATAATTCATCCTTTCAGATTAATCTTAGAAGGTGTTGTGGAGCAGATTTAAACTTCACAGGATCTGCTTTAAGTGACTAAACTAGTAAATATCATTACTTAGTGTTACTACAAAACACATTGTTATATGTTGCAAGCATTAGAACATCAAAGGATTAATGAAGATCATTAAGCAAAAAGAAAATGTAGTAAAGGGATAAATACACAGCTTATCACGTAAAACCAGGAATCAATCTGGCAATTACCTTAAGAATGTTGGAAATATTGAAATGATGCATAAAAAAGAAATAACTGATTTTACTAGAATGGCATTCCTGTATAAACAAAATAAATAATTTAATTTATAATTTAATAAATAAAATTCCTTATCTCTATTTCTTGTAAGTGTAAGTCTATTACACAGACAGTAATATGAGGCTTAATTTGGAGAACATGTAACATCAGTATGAGTGCAAAATGCAGAGAAATACTTTAATTTGGAGCCAACTTCAAAGGTAAATGATCAGAGAACAAACAGCTGCTTCTTGGGTTGCCTGAGGAGATGTTCTGTTAGAATTTCTCAGTGAATTTCAGTAGAAAAATGCAAAGTGCACAGACACATAAGACTGCAAAAAATCCAAGCAGCTAGCCCTGAACAGGGATATAGAAAATGGACGGTTTAACAAGAAGTATAAAAATGAACAGTCTTAAGTTCAAAACTGTGTAAATATACAACAGCACTGAGAAGACTCAGAAGTTTGAAAAGGAATCCAAAAGTCACCTGGCTGCTATGAAAGTGTTTCAGTGGACTCAGACGGCTCACGTCTGACAGCCGCTGACAGCTGAGTGTGCAGCGTTGGCAAAAACTCTTAATTCAGACTGCCACCTCACATAGAAAAACTCCGACATCTCATTCAGTCAGCTTTGTCACAGAAGAGAAACACATTCTTTAATGGAAACACAAAGAGATGCCTGACAGCATCTGATTGCAAATCTCATCCCCCTCAATAACTAACATATCTGACTGAACTGTCAACCAATGAACGCTGCATGATGGCCAGTATTGTCTTTATTTCTTTGTTTGCATGTATTGGCACCAAGGTAAACCCAAAGCGAGATCTAACCCCATCATTCGCACCGTTTTGTAAATATGTATGACTGAGTGATGCATAAAATCAAGAACGAACGAGATCATCCTCAGATTTGGTTCAAAGAATATGTCCTAGATTTTTATTTAAACAAGTACATCCAAGTACAAACTGATGGTTGTTAAATTAGACAGAAACAGTAAATGAGAAAAAACAGATTTTTCAAAATTTGACCTGATGAACAAGGAAAATTTGGCCCATCTTTTGACAATTGATTGATTAATCTCTAGTAGCTCTGTTGAAAAACTACTAGAAAAAAAACATCTATCCATCCATCCTGTTGCATCTCTGCTTTTTGCCGATGATGTGGTTTTTTCAGCATGTTATAAGTGTATGATATGTACTATTTAATGCCAATGTGAAAAATTCTCAAAACTGTATTATAATTTAGTTTTTTAGCTGTAGGAATATCTCCTGCTTTTCTGCTTTAAGAAAAATAGGCCATTAAATCATGTTTTACATTTTTAATTTATAATTCTGTAAAACACTGATACTGTGAAATTGTGTTTTTATATTCAAAGCTATCATACTATGAGAATCTCATGCCTACCTTAACTCAATCCATCTGTGCATGCAGCTCTACAGCAAATTAGCGTCTTAAGATTGTAGTTGTAGCGCTCCAGAGATCAGTAGGAAATAAGGCTGCCAGCTCACATTGAGACACAAGCTTGGAAGTCAAGATGTAAAAATAATTAAATAGAGGAGAAAACTGTCATATATGTGACAATGAATCCCAAAGCTCTTCTGTTCTCGGGAATGCCACCTGCATAAAAATTTTTAAATTTTTTTTAAAAAAGCTGTGACAATGCTTCTTGTGTACCGCAGCAGACTAACGACTTACTTTGCACACACTCAAGCATACGTTCGCATAAAAAGCTGCAATTATGTAGGTTTGTGTTCAGTGCAATTCGAAGAAGAGAGAATAAACTGAACAAAAGCTGGAGGACGACTCCCACTGCGTGTGAATCACTTTGAGGGAAAGGCGGAGAGACAGGAGGGGGCAAGGGGCAAGCTTGATGAGGTGGAAGAAGTCTACCTGGCATGCACTCTTCCTCTATCTGACTGAGCTCACATGAGGCAGACAGGAAGGGAAAGGCAAAGACAGGAGAGAGCTGACCTCAGACATGCAAGCCACACAAACTCCAACAGGAGAAAAAATAATCAGCTGCTGTGATTCGCAAGTTTAGCGCTCCTCATTAGAACAAGCGCTGAGCAGAACTTGGAGTGCAGCAACACACAAGTCAAACAGCCAAAAAAGAAAACTCTTACAGCTCACTTGGGTTAAATGTTTAATGAGGTATGAAAAGTATATTGTGCAATCAAATCCGGTATTGCCAGAAAATTGTGAGACCTTTAAAA
Organism: Brachyrhaphis roseni; assembly: GCA_903066815.1. Taxonomy (NCBI): domain Eukaryota; kingdom Metazoa; phylum Chordata; class Actinopteri; order Cyprinodontiformes; family Poeciliidae; genus Brachyrhaphis; species Brachyrhaphis roseni. Next base: position 59,108 of record CAEFZY010002722.1, read on the forward strand.
AGACAGAATGGATGCTGAAGTTAGGGAATGTTTAAAATAGCTGAGTTTCTCCACAACACCCTAACCCTATAAAGAGGAAAAATCTTGAGTTAAATAAGTTTCTAATTGCGTCTTATACTTTTTTATTTGTGCTTTGCTCAGATGTATGCTTTGCATGTCATAGGTATTCTGTTAATTTCTTTCACAAACTGTTTGATTCAGTCCCATCACTTTGTAAGGTGGATGAACCCCGTTCTGTTCAGGCTGTCCATGGTGCTCCGCTCTATCAGCAGGGGCGCTAAAACGTCTCCCAGGTGCCAGAAACTGGCAGGTATGTAAATATGGCAATTATCATGTAGTCACACAGCAACTCTAATTTTGTGAAAGCAGGTTTCAGTAAAGGTAGGGGAATGCTAACCGCGGGTGAGATTACATACAGTGCCTACACACTGGGAATGGCACATGAATGGCATTCAAGAAGACGCAGATTCACGCCCACACAAAGACTAATGAACACGCTCGATGCAGAAATAGATATGCAGTAGAAGCAGCCAAGACACTGGTGAAAAATCCACATTTCTGGTGCCTCGTTTAGCTCCCTAGAAAAACAAAATGTTCACACACAGGATGTTCTGATACAGAAAACTACTAAAATTCAACATTAGTAGATAAAAACCATGTTTGTGCGTTCAAATCAACAAATTTGCCTGCTGCTACAGGAATCTAATTTTCCCTTTAGAATACCTACTACAATAAATAGATACTGTTTTAATGCTTCTACAGTCTTGAAGAATCATAAGCACTTTTTTATGGCCTAATAATGAAAAACAAGACTTGAATCGTAAATCATACTTGACTTTGATGCAAGGATCTTTCCCGGAAAAGTTCAAATAATCCATAATCCACACAACCAGTTTGCATTATAGTTGTCCTGATAAAATTTCTATTATGTTCTTTTTTTTACATAATTGGTATCAGAGTCCTTATACCTGAGAGAACTTGCGTACTGGTTAAAGAATCTGTTTTTTCACTATTTTTATCGACTCTGATAGAGACTCCTAAGACAAGATGATACACAATATTGGATTTATGAGAACAAGATGAGATTTTAGACATTTTTGAGGGGCTATCAAATCATTCTTACCCTGTATTAGAGATAAAAAGCCCTAACTAGAATAATCCGTATATTACAATGCTACACTGGGAAAGTAATGAAGTGATTTAGGTGTACAAAACAGATTTTTCAGAGTTGTGAAGAAGAAAAAAACCCCACAAACATCTGGACAACAAACAAAGATCAACATCACACTTTTGAAAAATGAAGCCAACAGACTCTGTTTAAAGAGAATCTCTGGCTTGTGTCAATGTTATTGAGACAAGTGTCATCACACCTTTCCATCAAAAAAACCTTCTATTCTGCTGAGTGTCATGGAAAAAAAGGGCCCTTTGCAGCATTTGTTCCTCCCTCTGGCACTGTGCTAGGGGCCCTCTACCACACAGGGGTCATGTAGAGTCAGTCCCACAAGGGAAAATGTACACAGGGAGGTCGGGGAATTAATAATTCATGAGTCCCTTGCGCTTCAGTTCAGGCTTAAGGCTATGAATGTTCTGCCATTGTTGGTGCAGTGACGAGGCGGCATATGGTCTCCCCCTTTCCTTGTTTCCATTACTCTTTGAGTTATACTTCTCCATTCTGCTCCATCTTACCAACAGCACATCATGAGCTGTGCCCTTACTATGCAGAGGACACTAAGCAGATTCCAGACCCAATGACAACTTCAGTAATTCTGGCCAGAGACAATTGGGTTCATTTGGAGACATTCCTGCAGGGATATAGTGGAGGGCTGCGTAACATCAGGAAGAGTCAGCAAACTGTTTAAAGTAATAGTGGAGCTGAAGAGAAGGAGCTGTGCTTTGTCTTTCTGCTGACGGTGGATTTGGAGATTTCCTTTGATTTGTACTATTGTACACAGCAGTGCAATTAAAAAAACAGTAATTAATTTAAGATATATTTCAGTAATGGACAAGTTGATTACCAATATAAAGATATACCAAGATTTTATCGAATTAAGGTTTTGAAACGGCAAAAATTTCCACGGCCCCTATATTTTAAAGGCCTTATAGTCAAATGAGAAAGTGCCACAGTGATCAAAGTGGTTTATGAATCAAAGAGTGATACAACACTGACGGTCAGCTGGCTGAAAGAAGACCAGTACATTTTCCCCTTAATTAAAAGAAACAAAGTGCGCCAGTATTCAGGGTATAAAACACAGACCGATAATTATGCAACATTCTCCATAACAAGCACTGAAAAAACATTAAATTCATGAGATCAAGTCTGTGTTAAAAATGCAATAAATAAATTCTAGTGACCACATTACAGCAAGTAAAATAAACCCTATGTCATATTTTATAGCAGTAAGAAAAAATATTGTCTTCAGATCATCCATCCATTTTCTTACAGCCTTGTCCCTAGTGGGGTCGGGAGTTGCTGGTACCTATCTCCAGCTAACGTTCCGGGTGAGAGGCGGGGTACAGCCTGGACAGGTTGCCAGTCTGTCGCAGGGCAACACAGAGACAAACAGGACAAACAACCGTACACACACACACCTGAGAATTTAGAAAGACCAATTAACCTGACAGTCATGTTTTTGGACTGTGGGAGGAAGCCAGAGAACCGGGACAGAACCCACCATGCACAGGGAGAACATGCAAACTCCGTGCAGAAAGACCCCGGGCAGGTAATCGAACCCAGAACCTTCTTGCTGCAAGGCAACAGTGCTACAAACTGCGCCACTGTCAATATGATCTTCAGATCATATTAAACAATTTTATTTTAAATTTAAATGTCAATATAGCACTGTGCAACTTTGGTATTTTTATATAAGTTTATCATACAGAGATAATTTCACTCATGCCTGTAATTTTCATACAAGCTCATGGATTCGGGAAATGTTGGTAAACACACCCATTACTGGAAACAAAATTGTGTGTTTCCTGGTGTAAAGTTTCATTTTAACAATAACTGTCAAGCATTTAAAGTGGTAATTCTTGTATTGCACTTTTTACAAAAGACATGGGTGCAAAGGGGAACTTTAATCAAAGCTTTAAGATTTTCAAATGGAAATGTGGATGTGGACTCGGAGGACAACTCGGTACCATGTTAATCTCCACACATCCTTGGCGCTGTTAAAATGAAACAGTCATATGAAGTTCAATTTACAGAATGATGAGCTGTGATAACACCAGGGCAGATACAACCACCAAAAGATAGCTCAATTCAATTCAATTTAATATTATTGGCAGTGCACACTTCTGCTCATAGTTGTTCAACATCGAGGACAAATCCTTAAGAACTTTGGAAAAAGTCACCAAATCTCTGAATCTGATTTCTAGTCGCTATTTTTCTAACAAATCCTGCTGAAATTGTTTTATGTCAGAAACCTACCCGTAGATAAGAAAGGGCGGTTTAGAAACACACAAGCAAGCTTACCCACTACAGTTCCACGTACTGGGGAAGACATTCATGATGGGATATGCACTAGCTCTACTAATTTGTCTTTGAAATCCCTGACTAAACATTTGAGAGTCCTAGCTGAGAAATGTGCAGCTGTAATTTTACTCTTTTGTCTATAGTCATCGTTTAGCCTCTTGCCATCATTAGCTCCCCTATGACACAAAGAGCCTGCTGTCCCGATATCCTCAGACCATCTGCCAGCCCAGGCCATGCCAGCCGCTAACCAACCAGCTACCTTCCACCCTCACATAATGCTCCATTTGGTGTGGCATCTGTGTGCTCCACTGATGCGCCAACAAGGACTTGCTGAATGTTTAAACAAGCCTTTGGATATTTTTACGATACTCAACTGGTCACTTTATCTGTGGTCTGTGTTTGCTTTTAACAGTAATCTGGGGGAAATCCTGTCGTAATGTTGAAGTATCTGCCATGTCTCATTGGTCATGATGCTGGGAATGATTTTTGATCAAATATGATTATATTATGTATAATATGTGTTTGTTCTCTGTGAGACACAAGAGAGACTTATGGAACCAGTCTGAATGTCTCGAGAAGCTGACATGGTCATTCTTTGGTGCGTTCCCTTATAGAAACGCCTTGGGGATAGTAATTTCATTGTAGGAAACAGTTTCTCACACAGTGGAATACAATGCTTTCACTCCTATTTCTCAGTTTCACTGATATACAAGGAAATGGTTGGTCTAGTACTGGCTAATGGAACAGATACTGACAAAAAAGGAAAAAAGAAACACTAAAGAGAGAAAAAAATCCTTTTTGGCATGTTGGCTTTTCTACACAAAATAGGAGCTTAAATTTGCAGGAAGTAATCATGTTTTTTTTCTCTTTCTTTACAAAAGAAAGCTGTCAGACTCTCTGCAAAGTGCTACATTTCAGATAAAGAATCTGCAGTCTCTCAGCTTCCAAAACACCTGCTGTCCACAATGGAAATGGAGCTATTCCAACAAAACAAATGGCTGCAGAAAAAAACTGCCAGAGCTTTCAACAACAACCAGAAAAAAACAAAAAACATGACCAGAAAGTAAAATCATTCAGAAGAAAATGACCCAGTCTTGAAGTTCTTTGACTCAAAACTTACTTAACTCGTTATTTAACTGGTAATAAAATTAGAAATTCACAAAAAAGGCAAATGGTTTTCCACCTTCATTTACCAAGGACCTCCAGAAAGGAAATAGTTCAAGAGAGCTTTGTGGTCTCTGGGGCAGCAGCATTAAAAGCCAGACATTTTCTTTACAAACCCTTTTGAGATTTACTATTGAAAACCAATTAAGTCTTTGGCGTGCTGATGTGGTTGGAAGGGACTGTTGGTGGGAGTGACAAAGGTCATCTGTCGCTATACGTCTTGGAACCAGAGAGGTTCTTTCTAATTACACACATATATACGCGCACGCACACACACACACATTCCTTCACATTTGTGGGTAAAGCCAGAAAATGATTATATAAGAACTCCTTCCCATGTGTGCTACATCTAACGGTCTCACTTATGTGATTGATGAAGTTAGGGAATGACCTGTGCGACAGAGGCAGCAATTAAAATTTTTCCCCCAAGCTCCTGTCTCGTCTCTTCCACAGTTCATTATCTGTGCACATATCTGTAATTCAGAGATGGAAGATAAGAATGTAGATGAAACTATGGTGAAGATATTGATCATTGCAATTAAATCTGAACAAATTAGAGGGGATAAGAGAGAAACCTGTTTTTGCTTGCAATATTACGTTATCTGCCATTGAAGTCTGGTTTTCAACAATAATGAGATATTTGCAATTTTACTGATTGAAAATATTCTTTCATTAATGCTGCTTTAATAGTATTCATAATCATTGCCAGAATAATTTAGATTAAAACTCTCAGATAAAGATTTAAATCGTTTAAGTTGTTTGCTTCTAAACACTACTAACACATAGAGATTATATTTGGAAACATGAGACAAAATGTAAATAAAGAAAGTTTAGTCTGGAGAGGGCTGGAGAGTTACACAGACCTGCACAATAATGATCCAGAGTGACCAATGGTTTTCAGACTGTGGGACGAAGCCAGAGTACCCAGAAAGAATTCAGGCACACATGGAGAGAGCATGCAAACTCCCTGCAGAAAGACTGCAATGAACTAAACCCAGGACTGTCTTGTTGCAAGGCAATAGTGCAACCACCCAGGATAGAAAAACACCTAATTTGAAGACATAGTAATGCACATAGAGTTAATCAAATTACATTTTCTTTAAATTTCTGCCTAGTTTTATAAGTATAGCTTGCCAAAATCCCTTATCTGCTCTTCACAATATTTGAATTTTTTTTAATTATAATAATTTTCCTTAAACCAAGAAGTTTGCCTCTGGTAACTAATGATAATAAAATTATTTAAAAGGAACTCCAATTAAAAATGCACATTTTATCTATTTTAGGTACATTTCTTACCAAACAACTGGTATGTAGATTATTTATACCCTTGTTTATAAAACGAGATGGAAAAATTGGCATTACAGCAATCAAATCCCTCTTATCATTGTTGACCAGCATCTTGAATGTGTCCACTGATATTTTTAAAATGCATCTTTGGTGATGAAGGCTTCCATACCATCACCCTAATCTTGAACACATCCACAGATTCTCTACCAGATTGAAGGCAGTACTCTGGTTAGGTTAATATAAAATACAATTGTATTTCGTTTTCTTAACTCAGATGAAACACATTGATAAAATTAAAAATGACTTTAAATCTAAAATATTTTGCAGTATTAAGGGGTGCCACCCTTTAATTAAATGAAAAAATGACAACATCACAGAGTATTGAAGGAAGATTTCTTTCTGCTCCTTTGGGTACAAAACCACTTTTACACTCTTTCTAATACTCTGCTTAGACAAGACGCCTGCCTAGTAATTCCCTAAAAATACTCCAGCTGATCCCAAATATATCAGCAGCTCAGACAGAATAACTCCCACACATATTCATATTCATACTAGTCACAATGACATCACATTTTTCCAATGAAAACTTATTTCCGCTGTAAAATTTACAATAATGTCCAAATGTCCTACATGACTCATGATCAGTTCCTTCATATGTACTAGATGAAAACCCTGAGTCATAACAGTTTTGTTTTGTTTTTTAAATCAATGCTTTATTGCAACCACCAAATGTCAGTAACTTTAACTTTTGTATTCTGTCAATCTTATTTGATTTTTCTCAATGCTAATATTTACTGATGTGCAGCAGCTGCTGAAAATTTTAACCTGTTCAAGGACGGCTAACAAATTCATATTGATTTTAGACGTTAGTGCATAAAAGATCCTGCAATGACATAAACGTTTAGGTAGAAAGAAAGAGCGCAGAGATTTGTATATGTCATGAGTTCGTCTTAAAGGTTAATCCTCTCCTTTCAAAGGAAAAGCTCACCTTTTCCTCTGGTTAGCTCTCATAAGATCAGGCCCAACAACACAATAGACTGTGCTGTGAATATCGATGCATCTATTATTGTTTTGGTGTAATTTTACCAGCTGGTATTAGAGAGGGATAATTATCCAACATAATTACATTGATTGACCTTTTGAGAAGCTCATTTATAATCAGGTCCTCCCAATCACAATGTGACCATAATAAAAACCAATAGCACAGAGCTGAGTGTTATTTATCAAAAGTTTGTAAGGTTAAATCACTAGGCCCAGGGGACTCAAACATCGGCATTCACATCATGAATTAGGAGCCCCACCTGACTTAGAAAACACTCAGTTGTTCAATATATTGATAATGACATGTTGATCAAACTGCATGGAAGAACAGTTGCATCAAGACCAGTCAATAAAATGTCCCCCAAATTCCACTGATGATGTACTTTTAGAACATCACCGGTCTGAAGAAAAGACCACACAAATGAATGGTAAGATTAATGTCTGTTTTAGTCTGCAGGACTGACTGCCAACCCAAGATTATTGTAGCCAAAAAGATAACTAACCTACCTTATCTGAAACTTATCTAGACTAAAATAGGCTTGTTGTTGAAAACAAATTATTTGTCAAACTGTAAATATAAACCATTAAGATACAAAGGTTTGTTAAAATGAAAGGAGTAGTGTTTGGACATGGTGATTAGAATGAATAATAATAAAATAACATGACTGAGTTTGTTCTATCTAGACATTAAGTATAAACTGAAATTTTCCTGCCATCTGGAATTTAATGAATCTGTCTGTATTAAAAGTCTGTGCTAACAGCGGTTTCTTTTTATGAAACAAAACGCCGACTTTCAACTGGCATCAAACTTCACAATGTAGTTTGAGAGCTGCTGCCTTTCCTGGTTCTTATTTGATCAGCTCCTCTTCCACTGGGATGACTGTTTGCTGGGTTAACAAAATGTCACATCTGATTTCACTGCAGGCATCAAGTGACTTGAAGAAGGGTGCCAAGTCCCACTAAAACAGACTGACGCCAGCATGGTGACTAAAGAAAAGAACGATGGCATGCCAGGAGCCCAACAGACTGGCATTGCATTTTTTTAAAACCTTAATATTCCACAGTTATGTTCTATAATCAACTATGTGAGCTGATAGATGCTTACAGAAAAATACAAATGAATCATTTAATTGTAAATAAAGCCTTTTTTGTGTGTGAAAATAAAAAGACGCACTCTAAGATCATGTAATTTAAGTCTTGTGATGTTCCCCCCTTCACACACACAGATGCAGCTAAATTATACACATGTAATCTCTTTACTAATTTGTTTCACTTCTGAAGACAGCTAAGTGCCTTGGTTTTTATTTGGGGGCATCAGAGTTAAGGAGACTGAGTTGTGTATCATTTCTGTTCCACTTTGAAAGGCATTTCTTTTCTATTGGAGGCAGCCAGAGTGCAGAGTTGAGTTGGAAAAAAAATCTCAATGTGGTTAACAAAGACAAAATCAAACACAATTGTGAGAAAATCTTAAAATTACCTCTATTTCTGGAGGTTATTGCACATTTTTGAGGTTATACAATTTTTTAAAAATCAATGCGAAACAAAGAATATAGATTTGCAAAAGACTCCCTTCCATGATGTTCTGGAGTTTTTGCAGCAAGATGCCAATATCTGCATTCATATGTGATACCAGGCTCCTTTTTCATCCTCCTTAACTCTATTTCAACCTCTCATTCATTCAGTCTAGATTTTGCTCATTCATCTTGATCCACCAGCTCATTCTTGTGTTTTGCTGAGAACAGAACAGCTCCTTTAGAGGTCCAACGAGAGGCTGTAGACGTCGCCTTCGATTTCTCAGTGGGCGATAATGAGATGGCCTGCTTCACACTTGGGGAATTCATCTGTGTGTGGGAATTACCTATGTAATTGACTGAAGAATCAAACCCAAACCCATCAAGCTCCATCACGTTAGCCGTTTCTTTTCTTCTTTGCAACATTGCCTCTGCTCTTATCCTCTGCTCACCAGGAGCTTACATCAATCCGTGAAGCTGATCAATTTCCTGCCCATGGCTGATGACGAATGGATGCAGTTTCTTTAATGAAACTCCATCAGTCAATGTGCCCATTTACTTTAATCACCTCTTGCTGCAACCTGCCATTTGCCCTGTGGCCAGACCCACAGATGAAAACGATGCAAAGAGGGATTATATCCAATCTCTTCTTCACATATTGGCACCGACTGAACTAACTAGTGTGTCAGATTAAAAGTGACAGACTAACTATGAAGCGATAAAGACAGTCAAATGGGAAGAGACAATACATATTTTTACAATGCGACGCATGCTTATGATACGCTAAGAGATGTAAGTAGGACTGTGTCTGTGCCGCCTTGTGTGTGGTTAGAGCAGAGCATGCAACAGTGTGGAAAATCCAGACTTGCAAACTCTCAGAAAGTTTCTCTCCTAAAATGTTTCGTGTCTAAATACACAAATAGAAAAACAATAAATCATCTATTATTCATTCATATTCCCCACCTTTCCCTCCTTCTAACCTTGGTGGGCTTAAAGTCTTAATTTTTTTTTATATCTTGATATGATTTTAATTTAAGCAGCCACCAATATTTTCTCATCTTAAAAACTGTATTCATTGGATAATGTTGTATTTGTTGCACTTGTGATAAAAAAAAATGGATGGATGGCTTTCTTTAAAGAATCATTTAAAAATGTAATATCATAAAAGGCTTCTTACAAAATATAACAATTACACTGAATTAAACTGTAATTATTTATGGAGGTAAAGAGAAGCAAGCATGTTCAAACTAAGGCATACAAATATTTGAAAAATAAGAGTGTAGAGAAAGAGTATAAGAAAAAAATTATAAAAAATAGTAAAGACTAAAAAAATGTGTGCATATTTGTGCACAGAGAAGAGCAACACTATTTACAAGAAATGTAAAAACTATGCAAATATCAGCAAGGTTGTGCAAACAACAACAGCAATGTTACTTGAAATTAGAGAAACTGTACAAATAACAGCATGGATAGAAACACTTATTGAGTTTGTTGGAAGCGGCGATAGGTATCAAGTCTAACAGCTGCAGGGAGGAAGGTTGTGTGATAAGGCTCTTTTTTACACCTAGGAAAATGGAGAAGAGCAACCCTCATTACTCCTCTACTGAGTAGTAGAGGAATTAGCTAATCTTAAACATAGTAATGGTAGAGGAAATGTTACACAATTCTTAATAAAAAATCTTTTTGAAGACTCAAACTTATATTGATGAGCATTAACCAAAAATCTATCAAAAACTCAAAGAAAACATAATACATGACCAGAAACACGGAACCTGAACCAGGCTGTTGCTGAATGCATCTGAATTGACTAGATCCTTTTGCCAAACCTGTTTTCAAATTAATTATTGAAATTATTCCAAGATACAGACTTCCATCAGGGATTTTAACAGTTCTAGAAAGTATTATGTTATCTACTCGTTTGCTATGCAGGAAAGCAGCACTCTTTTTTAATCTAAATAGATGCCTACTACCCATTAGTTTCTTGCTGTTGTTGCTTATATTTATCTGATCTTTAATAGCAAGAACCCAATGCCTTAAATAATATTATATCTGCTTTATTTAAAATTGTTCTGGACATCAGATATTTTTTTCTTTGGTGTTGTGTTTTAAAATTTAAGACAGTCCTAATACAAATGAAAATATAAAGATAACCTCATCACTTGCCGGTAGAGTGGATCAGAGCTGCATTTATTTATCTTATATAACTGTCTGCCTGCTGTGCGAATGAGACCATGAGCTGAACTGGTAGATGTGACAGTGGGAAGGTTTACATTTATATTAGTGCTACACATTACATTTTTGGCATATACTGAAAATAACACTGTCACCAGATAGCTTTATGCACATGCACAGATACAGAGAGCAGTAAATCAATCATCATCTGAGTGGCTGGTCTGTAATATGGCCCTAATGGATTTGGTAAAAATCCATCATATCGTATAATTTGGCATCAGCAGCACAGGCATAATTTTATAGCAAGAGGAAAAAAATATTTTTTTTTTTCTTCTTATGACAGGCTGTTGCAAAGCATATCTCCACTTTCCCCATCAACTACACAACAACGCTCGCATTGTCACACATTTTCATGCAGTTTACATTTTTTTACAGTGTGGTCTTGTCCAGGGTCACACAGAGGACCTGCCCACTCTTTAAATCAATGAATATGAGAGGCTGCGATTGTTGCAGCTAAGGCTCATGCTGTGACCCTCTTCCCGGTCAATACACACTGGACTGATTAGATGACGGAACAAACAGACACACAGAGAGCTTTGTGCATCTTAAAAACATCAAACAAAGAGATTAAAAGCATTTACGTGGTCGTTCTTGAACATGAAAAGGAAAATTATTATTTGATCTTGTTGTAAAACACGAGTCTCAGAGGTCGACAGTCCAAAAAGGAATGCCAGGACAACGCCATTTCACTGTTGCATGGTTACTGCGAGTATGTTTTAATCACTATTCAAACATCTGATAAAACCGCTGCTTTGGATGTGAAATGTTAGACTGTCAGCTGCAAACCTGACAGAAGCTTTTTGTATTTTCAATAAACTCCCTGGTACTTGTTGCTGTGGTGGATTGAGCTTTAGTTGGCTGGCCATGCAGAGCAGGAGTGATAAAGACTTGCTGGCCTCTCCCAGATCCTGTTACATTCTCAGGGACACACAAGCTGCTCTGTGTTAAGAAGCAACTCTTGCTGTTGTAAGTTTAGACTGCAACAAAGGTAGTAGCTACTTTCTTTCACCTCACAGTCAGAGATGAAGGACATTAACAGCTTATTAGAGGAGGAGACTTCCCTGCATGGCATGGAATGTATCTTTAAAAACGGAGTAAAGAATGGAATTACTCATTTTGATTTGGAAATTTCAGCTACATGTTTTTTCTTAAGGACTTTTGATGTTTTTAAGTTTTTCTTCAAAGAAAGTACTTTTCATCCTTATTTATTCAACTTTTATCCACCAGAACTTAATTTCTAGAAAGATTTGACTTTACGCTAATCAGTTTTTATATTTTCCTGCATTGTGTGGGGTGAAAATCTGAGCTGTCAGCAGGGGGTACTTCCTTCTACTGCAGAGCTTTTACTGACTTTAAAATGAGGAGGTAAAGTATTAGTCCTATGCCCCCTTGCAATTAGCATAAATGTGTGCTCTAAAGAACTACTGTACCCAGAATATTGAAATGTTTGTCTTTTAATCCTCAATTCATGCAGCAGAACATCTCCTGAAAGCAGAAGGGTAACAATACCCTCACACATGTGTAAAATACCACACTAATATAACAGAGCTAAACTAGCTGTAAAGTAAGACGTTCATCAAAGCTTGGAGATGTACTTTATGGTTAGTGCTCAAGAGAAAGGAACATGTTGTGCAGGGACAGACTAATTTGTTGATTTAATTTAACATCACATAACCTCTCGGGTATTTGCAGACTTTTCTGAAATCTCACCATGACTTTAACATTATGGCCTGACATTATACTGAGGAGATGCAACAACAGCTTTTCTAAGATCAATGCTAAAGGTTTCTTTTTCTGGCATTAAATCAACACACTGTTAAAAGCTGTCGGTATGGAGGTGCTAATACAAAATTATTTAATCTGCCACTTTAGGGAGAGTGTAATTAGATGACAGAAAAGTGCTTAATTAAGATTTTCATGTCATAAAAATCTAACATCCCAAACCAAATTTTTAGCATATTTTGGGATGTTTTCTGTCAACTGTTTGTGTCTACATAAAATTAATGATGGGTGGTACTGTGCTTTGAAGCTCTCAAACATAAATCTCCTCTCTTTTTGAAACTGGCTTTTTAATCAGCCTTAATGAAGACACCGGGAGGACACATGCTAATTAGCAGCCACAGCCACTGCTTTGTTAAACAAAGAACTCCAATTTTCTCCCAATTTATTATTTTCCCCAGCCCACATATTTCTGCTCCCTGTGTAGGATGTGCTTCTGGAAGCATAATCGGAGTGGGAATAATAGCAAGCATTTCCTGCCATGGAATGTCTTTGCGCTGTTTGTCTGCCTATATGTTGCAAACACATGAATCACAACGTTGCCGAAGCAGCCAGTGGGCAGGGTGGCAGGAGTTCATGTGAGGTCAGACGAGATTTTCACACACTGCGACAAGCCAGTGAACCACTTGTGCATTCCAAAGCGTGATGGTGCTCAGACAGAAATTCAGATGTTGCTCAAAAATAATACATGATGACTTGAGCCTCTAGAGAAGAAGCTCTTGGAGACAGAAGATCAATATAAAAGAAGTAAACAAAGCAAGCCTTTTCATGTGGAGCTCATTTCAGGTTCATCTGTTGGTAATAATGGTGCCCAAGTCTGGCGGCATTCAGCTGAGACACAGGACCCTTGAGAAGCACAATAAAAGCACTTCTGAAGCTTTCTGTCGACATGCCATCATAAGTCAAACCTCTCATCTCGCTCCAGTGAGTGTGGTCCTTTTCTGTAATTTGCATAAATAAATGAATGCTGCTACAGCAGCTCCTAAGTGAAATCAGAGAAAAGCAGATGGTGACAACAGAGCAAGAAAAAAACCCTCTAGTCTCTTAGTTTCTAATTTGTCTATTTTTTTTATTTTTATTTCAGCAGACTTTTCTATATCTGTTTTTATTTGAAGGAATGGATGATAATTTTCTGTTTCTTTCTATGTAAACTATTTTTGCTGCTTGTAATTTAATATTTGGGATATTTGACAAATCAGGAGAGTGCTAGCTTGGCAGATGTGAATAATAAGAGATACTCTATAATACGATTTTTATTCAGTTCAAGAATAAATTGGGTAAATCAACAATTTATAATCTTTGCCATATGCTTAAAAATAAAGAGTATAAGAGGGTCCAAACTGGAATATGGAGTCTGTATATTTTCTTCCTAAATGACACTTTGGACACAAGGACAGTTTATGTGATTTTCCTTTTAACTGTTGCAATTTCATCTTTTGAAGTCAGAAGTCAGAGCGCTATATGTGATATAAATGAGATACAATGTTTTTGTTTTTCAACCATATTTTTTAAATATCTATGCCTATATCTATATTTGTGCTTTTTCTGACACCAGTGGCTTCTATTTGCAGAAGAAAAGAAATAAATAGAGAGAAGGCGAGAGACAACTAGCAAAGGTCCTATCATAGGGAATCGAATCCTGGACGGCTGTGTTGAAGAGTAATGGCCTTACATATATGGGGCGGCTGCTCTACCTCTACACTAAGTGTCGCTGAAAACACATGCTTTTTGTCAAAAATGTAAATGTCTAGTCTTGAACACAGGAACGCTGTACTTTGGTAATTCTAGTTCTTGGCTGAACCACTGGGGGAGGCAGCTGAGTTAGCCATTGTGACCAAATCATAAAACTCCATCAGTTCGGCAAAATTTTAAAAGTCCTTATCATCCAATCCTATGGGAAAGGAAAAAAACGAAGTGAGGATAACAAGGCCAAGACCTCGTTGTGTCAGTTCTTTTGTAATCTTCAACAAGTCAGACCTGATTTAAGGCCCCACTTCTATGAACTGGCATGATGATGATGTCTTTGGTCTGTTAACTAAAAAACTGAATAATCATAGGACTCTGTCAAGTCCCTGGTTTAGGCCTGTGGCTGAGAAACTGATAGGTTATTCAAGGGAAAGTTGTGAAGATAAACATTGTCCGTGCTTTTCCACTGCCAAACAAATCTGTTCCAGATCTGTTTCCAAATGACTGACTGAAGATCTGTAGTCCTCATTAGTGTGTCTCTGATGAAAGCTAAAAGCTGTAGCATGGAATTGATAATGATGTTAAGAAGGAGACTCATACTTTTACGGTACTTGTTACTCTTGCGATACAAGTGTGAAGTTCAGCAAAGTTGGATGATATGCGCCTATGTGACAACCAGTGAGAATATTAGGGTAAGATATTGTTGGAAGAAGAGCGAAGTGGATTTATTGTGCCTCTGTATCTATTGGAAATGTTGATCACAATCTTGAAAAAAAGCTGAAATTGGAATAAGTTAAGCTTACCTTCAAAATATCTGAAGTTACTGTGATATTTGTGCATCTTCTGGTGTCTTAAATTTCACTGTTTCACTTTTCTAATATGTAATATTGTATAACTAATAGGACCCACTTCAAATGGAAAATGTGTAAAGGGGTCCGTCTCTCCAGTAATCCTCTCACAACCTTCATTTTAACATGATTTTTAAGAAGTGTGAAGGAGACGTTTAAAAAAAAACATTAAAGTGTGCCATATGAGTCTCACTCACATCTGTTTTTGACCTCACATAATCTTTCTGTGTCCGTCCTTCATTCCTATAATCCTTCCTATAGTCTTCTGCTGAGCCGGCACACAAAGGAAAAATCTTTCAGCCTTTGCTTTGACTCTTTGAAATTATCTTCATCTTCAACAATCTCCTCAGAAGTCCCCATTTTCTTCCTCCTCCTCCTCTCATGAACTCCTGAGACACTGTCTCATTGGTGTTCGCATTTCAATGCCCAGGGTCCACAACTGCTTCATCTCCTAGTAATGGATTTTCAATGCTTTGACAATGAAACATGTCACATGGTCATGCCTTCTCTCTTGCAATATCTCTCCGTAAGCTGTTTAGAAATGCATGAATCTTCTCATTCCCTCAAACTTCCCTTACACAAAGTGCTTTCCGATCAACCTCCACTCACCTCACTTTCATGCAGAGTCAACCTTATAAAGCTGTTGCTGCCATCCGGTCTCAACCTATAAATACAACATCCAAAAGCTTTCTGCAACTTCATTTTTTGGGAGGTGGGGATTAAGTGTTGTAAATTGTCATGCTATGCCTCTACAAAATGGGTTTGTATAAGTTTATTTACCAATTGTACTTACCATCTACACATAAAGCTATGGACATAGCAGGAAGATTCAAAATGGGGTTTTTTTCATTATGCACTCCAGGAAGTCACAATCTTTAGTTTTATTTCAACACCACCACCAGCAGAGTAGCGCTATTTCCTGATTTGAACCAGGAGCTCCTTGTTAAATATCAGTTATTACATCCGCTTGAACCTATTTGTGTCTCATCTTATCATAACTCCTTGCTAGATAGATGCAGACAGTGTGTGATTCATGGTCAGACTGACACCTACACGCAAAACTCATTTTCTCTGCAAAAATAACCAACATTGTTGCCATCCAAAACACCAGCACACCCCGTTAACAATGTGGTTTCTCATGGAGACATTGGAAAAATGTTTTAATCTACACCATCATCACTGTAACATTTGCACCCCTAATAAAGAAGTCTGCAAAAGTCTTAAAAGAAGTGGTTGTTATGGCGACTGTGCAACTTGAAGATGCCATTTTTTGCTGTAGTTTGTAAGGGTGAGCTTTGGAGACCTACTCACTGGCAAGATAAATTGAGATTTTCATGTATCTTTGTTTTTTTTCTTTAAGATTTAATTGTTTTCAAGTTTTTAATTAATGCTCTATATTAGAAGTTTAAGTCGGCACCTATTTTTCTACACTAATAAAATGCCATTTTCACTTGTCTTTCCTATTTTGTCCTTTAAAATAGAAAAACAATTACACCTCAATAGATGTAATCAAACTGCTTGATTTTTCTAAAACTTTCTTACTTAGTTTCTTATCTTACTACACTGAAGTATTGGTCGATTTTGAAGGCTTTTTACACAGGTGTTTTTGGGGTGCCAGTTATTTTTCTGGCTTTCCTTAATAGTTTAGTGCAAAACAAAAATACATAGACATGGTAAACAACAGAAATCATTTATCTTACCTTTGGTGTTTTAGTGCACTTTCCATTTCTGGCATCTTTTATGTACGTAATATCCAGCAGGTCTGTATCCTGAAAAGTACCAGAAAACAGATTTATACTTTAAATATTGATTTTTAAAGGTTTCAAAGCTGTTTTAGAGTAAAAGGAAAATGTTATATGTATTAATGATACCATGGTTGCATGGCTGAAATCATTTGAGGAATCCTCCTCAAATTCACCAACCACCTGTGGATGGTGTGTGTGTGTGTAGGAGTGTGTGCGTGCATAAGTAAAGCAGGCTGTTGTATTAATCACATAGCTTCAAAATCCTAGGACATTTGACAGGAATTCAGTGTAGACAGATGCTGCTCAGCAAATAAGTTGCATAAAACAACAATAGAATAAGCTTCCCAAGTGCAGATACAATGACTTGCAATAAATATTTCCGTTAACTATGCAGAAATATAGATAGATGCAAAATATTTTAAACAAACAATGCTCAGCTGCTGCATGAGGCTTTGATGTAGCAACAGCTTGGTTAGACTCAGCTGTGCAAGTGGTTGTTTGCACTTGAACCTTAATGAAGTCAGCTTTAAACATAAACCATAAGATGAAATTAAAAAAGGTCACTCATGGTCCCATCTTGAGCCCTCTGAAGCTTTGCTTTTTCATCTTCCAGTTTCTGAAGGAACCTTCTCACACAGCTTGTTAAAGAAACAAACCCTGGCCCACTGCAGCAGTTAAGAGTTAAATAACTTCGATATTATTTTAAAATAACTTTTTCAACAGGTGGCTTTTTGTTGGGAAAGCAGTGTTTCTTGGTTGATCTCTACAACATTTTTTTTCCAATACATCTTTAGCTGTCACAAGTCAGAGTTCCATTTTTCATCTCAACATTGACCCCACATATAATTAAATTGCATATTTTAATGCAATGTACTAATAAAAAATATTTTTCCCATTCTCTCACATCAAATAAGACTAAATCTTTCCTGGTTTAATGCCAAAATAGAGAGGGAGATACATTTTAGGGCTTTCTTTAAAGTCTGAAGTTCACATACTTTTTAATATTCAACAAAATTCTCTTTTGACTTGGTTTAAACATATTATGTACACATTAATAAGATTTGTAATTAGGATGGTGCTTTCCAGCTTGCAATTTTCTGACACTGGTCATAGCAGCCAAACATGTCTACTTTAGACCACTACTTGTTTTAATTTTGGTCCTTAGCAACACTGGTGCACAATTTGTTGCATTTGGATGCTGGATAATGGTTTTGAACAAACTCAAGCTTTAATTTTAGTTTGAACACTATCCCTCCATAAATTAGCTACCCAGCTTTGATGTGCCATTTTTCTATCTATTCACCCATACTCTAAATTTGTTGGCATTTTTCTGGCACTGAAAATACCCAAAGTGCAACTGCCCAGACTGCAGTGTGTACCTTCCTTCAGTAACCACTTCCTAAATCAGTCTGAATTATTATAGCTTCCATTTCTCCAAAAGGAAACCAGGACATGAGGTGGAAAATTAACCAGAGTCAACCATGAGTTCCCTTAGCATTATCTAAGGAGACAAGAACCAATGGAGGGGGGTCTGACTCTATTTCAAGCCACAACATGTTTATCTGATCAACTGTGTGAGGTGGGTGGAAAATTGCACCTGACCATGCTTCCTTATCTGCAGATGCATATATAGTGCGAGTCCTCAGCACATAATTTCACATTTCTATCTTATTCATATATGAAAGTGCCTGGAAGACATGAGAAACACAAATATTTGCAAGGATAACAAACGTCATTCATTCCTTTTTCTTATTACAGTATCACAAATATAATAAACCCTGAAATAATACTGAATAACTGCAAATTTTTTTTTTTTATCTGCATAACAGACATACAGAGGCAACAAGATTTCAAAGGAAAAGTTTCCATTTGGCCCATTTTAGACGCAGATACGTAAGATGATGAAGTCATATGAATATTTGCTTCAAATGATGTGATGTACAAGCTCACATTTAGCATCAATTAATCTGTCCCCGTTTGACCAGAAAGAGCCTTTGAGTCAAAGGTTAACACCTGCACTGGGCCTGCCTTTGAAGTCTCTTTGGAGAGATGAAGCTCCACAGGGGGTCTCAGTGCAACCGTGGAACTTCAGGAAGTATCTTGCTGATAGAGTTCTTTTTTGTGCTTTAAGCCCTGTAGAGTTAACATAGCTTTAATCTGGTTAAACGTCATCTGCTAGCCTCTAAAGTTGACTTCAAAAAAAGGTACACAGCCTGTATGGGTTACAAGCATGTTGTGTAGGTGACGACAATTATATTCTTCGTGCTATTTCCAGGATATCAGGCTCTGATTTTTGATTAAGGATGTGAACTCTCACTGATGTCATTAAAAACTGAATCTTTTTACTTGACTTTGTAGTAGGTTAATTAAAGCCGTTTTTCAAACAAGTTCAATCTTTGCTTCTCTGAGATGATTTTTTTTTTCAGTTTCTTGGATATATGTTCTTTATCTTTTCATTGATGTCATCTCTATTCATCGCTCTCCCTCTGTGGCATGGTCTCTGATTTCCTTTCCGCTCTCTGGGCCTTTCTGTGTGTAACAAAAACTGTGAGCGCAGTTCAAAAGCCTATTAAGAACCATGGCACGTCCAGGAAGCGAAGCAAGGCCAGCGGGGAGAGAAACAACAGAAATTAATGAACATGCTTAACCTGCACTGGCCTTAGGCGCTGTTTTCTATGCCTGTTTGTGTCTGCAGCGGTACGAACCATTTGCAACAAGCTTCCTCCTAAAATGAAACACGCAACAAGTTACAAGACCGTTTTCACTGACCCGTTTTGAGACAGAATGTTCCTCTTTGTGTATGTTTTCTCTTCATCGGCATGAATGTCATACTAATTTTTTAACTTTAAATACATTTTTTTTGTCTTCCAGGAAGGAACAAGTTAATGAACAGATAAGGATCTTTAACACACACAAGATTAAAATTTGAGGCTAAAATATGCACACATAAATTACAGTGAAACCACATACACTTTATAGTCATTAACACAAGCCAAGCATGACTCACACTTAATCTTTTTTAGTACTCCTCTTGTCAGAATTTGCCAAGCCCATTAAAGTGGTTGGTTTTCTAGCATAGACAAAGCTTTTAAGAAGGGTTATGGTCAGGACTATTCCAGAAACTTATTATTACATTATCTATTCCAAAGATATATGAGATGATGTACCTATGAGATCATTCTCCTGCTGAGACACCCAAGTGTGTCCAAGCATGTAACCATAGCTGTCCCTCTTCGATGAAAGGAAATGGATGTCAAGCTGTCTCGCTTTATTATACAACATTATGAACTGAGAGGGTACTATGCACAGAACAAACCCTGGCTCTAGGATTGACAGATTAAATCTTGAAATAAATCTAGGGAATGACATTGGATCTGGAACAAGGATCCCAAAAACATACAAATGTATTGTCTAATGGATAATTCTGGATAAAATAAAGATTCTGAAATGACCCTCATGCTCAATGCTAACATATCTATGCCAAAAACCTGAACCTGTAACAGTGGTCATGCAAGCTTGATAGTTGGATGACAGAAGGTTTATCAGCCCTTTGAAGCTAAAATTGTTCACAACTTTACTGGTACAAGTGGTGAGTGCATGAACTGATGGTACAGGAAAGGGTAGAAAACGTCAAGAAAACATGGGGTGGAAGTCTAAGATTTAGAGAATTATACCAGAAAGGTAAGGAGAATGACATCTACAGGTCAGCTTGCTCATTTGCCAACAGCAAGCTTGACAGCCTGCAGGTTCAGAATGTGCTGAACAGGGATCTAAAGCTCTGCTGAGAAAAGAAACAGACGAGACGCAAATGCAGCAAGGGCAGGAGGAAGGCAAAGGTGAAAATATATACAGAAAATAAAGGTTTAGATGTCTGCTCCAGAGTCAGTATTTATCTTGTTCACTGTAAATAACACAGCTGTCACACTGGCTGATGTCAAAACATAGCAAATCAATGTGCATAGCTTTAATTGTATATCTAATTAAAAAACGATATTATCCATCGTCTGATGAATGTTAATGTCTTGAATTAAATAAATGTACTAACTACTTTATGCAAACTGGTATAACATAAAGAGGACCCTTAATGCCCTCATGCTATGGCTAGGAACATAATAACTTTTAAATGAATTATTCAAACAGGGACTGCATTATACAGGCAAGAATATATCCTGCAACCATATTTCAATATAGATTATTTTCACAGCTTCTTAGTCAAAGGGTCAAAAGATCCTTGCCATGAGAGTGACCCCGTTATCATAAACAGAGCTATTACTTCTATATAACAAAAGGCACTAAAGCTGTGCAGGTGCTTTGCCCGTCTCTGTAAGTGGTTCTCCACTGACACTCAGCTGCCTGGAAACATCCTGTTATGAGGGAAAGTGGGAGAGTTGTACTTGAACTTGCTTAAGAGTTGCATCCTCTCTGCTACACCACTCAAAGGTTCCTATAGAAGTGGGGTTTGCAAACTTTATGGTCAGAGATAAAAATGTGATTTCTGGTTAAAGCTAAAAGTCCAGAACTTTGGGGATGAGCAAATCTTTTTATTATATTTGTTTACAACTCACAAGCAAAGCAAATGATGCTTGCCTGAGCTGTTTAGTTCAGGCAAGCTGCTCAAAGCTGCTCTTATTTCTGACAGGAAAATGCAATGAGAACTTAACTTAACTTTCACCACCTTAATTAATTTTCATCCCTTAACATATAAAAGTGTCTTGCTTTACAAAAAATAACATAAATAAATAAACTGAACTTAAAGAGCAGCAAGACCAAGTAACATCTAAACAAATGACGTAAACCAAGAAATAAGCAAGTTAAGAACAGCTTACATGAGTTGTATATATATTTCTTTAAATAGGACATATTATTTAGTAAATTTCATTTTTATCTTCAATAATTTCATGCATTGCAAAGTAAACTCCAATGCCTTCTGCACATAAAAGTGGCAAAGACAATGGATGGATGGTTTAAAAACTAACCCCAATTTATTGCAATAACAATTTTGAGGGTTTTATTTTCCCTTGTCCTTTTATTTCTTAAAACTTTCTGGATGTTGTTCTTTGCTCAGGTAACCAACACACGGTTAACTCTGGGTCACAAAGCTGTTTTAATGTTTCAGCATTTTTATGTCAAATTCCACGATTCAGCTCAGTTTCTGCACCATCAGCTGGGTTTGGATTGACATGCTGTTTAGAGCGGACCCAGACCAAAGTCCTGACTTTGAGAAATGCTGGTATAGAGCAACTCCAACAATCTTTCAGTGAAAAAGTTACATACCTCCTCACCTAATGTGCTTGAGTAAGGCAGGCCAAAGTACACTTATCTTGTTCACTGTAAATTTCCTGTATTTTGCATCTGGTTTTGGTTTCCTAACTTTTGAAAAAAATTAAGTAATAAAAGCATGTACTGCTTTTTATTTTCAGGTAGGGAATATGTGCTGTATTCAGACTATGTACATGTTTAGTGGTGACCAACAAACTCAGAAAGCAATGAGACATCACAAGCCAGTTTTATCTGCCTCCTCTGATTCTGTGACATTTAAAGAGGTGGGAAAGGCAGCTGCTACTGTCTTATTAAAAGAAAACAGAACTCGCATAATCTTAAGCAACCTTAAGCATTGTCAATGATCAAGAGCAATGTGCATTTAACATAAATATGCTTTTTACCTGTTTCTACTTATAGTTCTACAATACAAAAGTCTATCTTTCCTTGTAAAGATTTTCAATTTAAGGTTTAGCTTTTACATCACACTTTTTTTTCTTAAGAGGCTTTTTTAAATTCATATCCTTAATTTCCTTCTATTGACAAAATATTAAGGTGACATTTCACCTAAAATGATAGCTACTAACTTGACTGTATGAAAATAAGTCAGTGTTGTTCTAAATATTGTAGCTGCAAGGACTTGTGGGAGTTATCGATGTCCCTTTAATGGTTGACTGTTTTGTGTATAAAATGCTAAAATAATTTAATCAAAAAGGAACACTGTGCCTCATTTTCATAATATCTGGACAATTTAAAAAGCTTTTACTATGTCTCTCACTGAGATCTGTCAGGGTCACTTCATTTAACTTGAACTGTTTCAACCTAGAAACAGTTATGCAGCTTAATAATCATCCTGTTTCTTGTTTTCAATAGTTTATGATTCTGAAGTAATTGGAAATGGCTTCTTATCAGAAATAGACATTTGTGAAGATCATTATCAGCAAATTTAAATGGAAGTACTAACAAAAAGTATTCATACTACTTGAACGTTTTATTTTTTTTTTTCCAGCCAATCACAAAGCTTGATCAATCAATCGTCACTGTTACTACATTTGGGCATTATCTGATATAGACACAGTGCATAATCTCAAAAGTGTGGAGAGTACAAGAGCAATCCAATTAATGCAATAACATTTGACTAATATGTATGGAGGGGGAAGAAGAGACCAATGACAATTTAGCAGTCTTACAACCCTAGTTGTTAGAAATATTTAGTATGTTATCTTATGTTTGCTGTGTGAAGTTGTTTCATTGTGCAACAGCCCCCATTGTTCTGAGTTCATCAGTTTCTGCATTGTAGCTACAGAAGGAAGCAAACAGGAACTGAACTCTGCACTTCGCACTCTGCACTACATCAGCCTGTAGGTGCAATAGATCTGTGACTCAACAGAACAGAAGAAGCAGCAACGCTATGTAATTAACTCAAGATAACTGAATAAGCTATGTAACTAGGGACCGCCCTGAGGAAATAAAAAGAGAGGGTTCGGCAGAACGTGCTTTAGAACGGCGGGAGATTGTAACTGAAGCACGCTCCTGTCCGTTCTCCTTGCGCAAGTAAATCTAAAACTCTCTTGTCTTTCTCCTATTTGTGTGGTGTTTGAATGTTTTAGGTTGTTTGAACCTGACACTAATGTACTTTAACAAAATTTAATGTCACAGATCATCACAACGTCATTCATAATTGTGAATTGGTACATGGTTTAAAATGTTTAGCACTGAAAAACCAGGAATCTCTGGTGAATAGCTGAAACTCAGTCAAAATTACATAGAGAGTGTTTGAAGAGGAATTTGTAAGGCTTCTCTATAAGAATCAGGTCTGGACTTTCACTAGACCATTCTAACACCCATAAATGCTTTGATGTAAATCATTTCATTTTAGCTGTGGTTGTGTGCGTATGGTTATTGTCCTGTTGGAAGGAAAACCTTGGACAAAGATCTCAAGTCTTTTGCGGCATCTACCAGTTACATCCGTTTTCCAGCACAGTTACCACAGAAAAGCATCCCCACAGTATGATGCAGCTACCAAAATGCATTCACATGGGAACAACGTGTTCATTGTGCTATGCAGGGTTTGTTTTCCACAACGCAGTGACATAAAAGTTTGATTTTGGTCTTATCTCGCAAGAACACATCCAAATGTCTGTTCTGTCTTCCACATATTAAGAATTTCATTCATCAATGGCTTTCTTCTTGCCACTATTTCCTAAAGGTTAGACCTCTTGGTTGTATAGTTGTCCCATCTCAGCTGTGGAGATGGGATGTGGGAGCCACCATAGTTAGTTTAGATCACAGGTGTCAAACTCCAGTCCTCGAGGGCCGGTGTCCTGAAACTTTTAGATGTGCCTCTGCTGCACCACACCTAAATAGAATAATTAGGTCATTAGCAAGGCTCTGGAGAACTTATCTACCTAAGGAGGTAATTAAGCCATTTCATTCCAGTGTTTTGTACCTGTTGCACATCTAAAAACTGCAGGACACCGGCCCTTGAAGACTGGAGTTTGACATCCCTGGTTTAGATGGATGGCCATAACTAGGAAGGTTTAAACTGTGCCGTATTCTTTCTATGTTGGACAATTGATTGAACCATGCTTTGCATGATGTTCTGTAACCAAACCCTGGTTTAAAGAACTGCATCCCCATTCAGTCTTTTGTCTTATTTGGTCGTCATGATGCTGTGTGGCTGTGTGTTCGCTAAACCTCTGAGGCCAAACGTTCAAGGAGTATGAATACTTTTGTTTGATTTGAGTCTTTTGTTTTTAAATGTAGTGTACCATATAGTACTTTCAAGTCAATTTAGACAGGGAGAAGAATAAAAATGTATGTAGTGAAGATTGTTCTTTCACTGCCTGTGTGTGTACCCTCAAACTCTAACAAACTACATTTCAGGCATTTTTCATGTATTAATATTCCTCAGAACAGATTTAAAAAAATATTCAAATGTTTTTTCACCACATCTCCATTGTTTCTACTCTCACATCATAGCCTATAATTTAACAGCAGCACACTAGTTGTTAGCGGGAAACAAAGGCAGCGCACACTGCTATGCCACTTATTCACTTCATCAGTAAGAGAATCTCCATTTACCGACAGCAGAAATAATGAGGTTATTAGAAAATTTATCTTGGTGGAATTGCAGCAACTCAGTTCCATTACAGTCTAATTGTTATGAAACTTGCATATAAATGTAGATTCAATTTTGCCGTTCTATGATGTGGTTCAGTGCAGATAAAAAGACTTAGGTAGAAAATAAGACATGGAAAGGTAGGTTCGCTTGACTTTGCTAATCAGTTTGAGCTTTTACTTTCTTAAGACAGATGAGGACAGGACAAAGAGATTAGGGGTCAGAAGAAATGAAAACCAAAATGAGAAAACCTGGAGAGGAGGGACTGAAAGAGGAATGGTAGAAATAACAAAGAGGTTGAACAAAACAAGAGCATGGCCACAGCTGATAATGGCTATCAGCAGCCAACACGCTCCACAAAACAAACCAGCACGAAGATAAAGGCTGCAGGAATCTTTGTTCCATACAGAAGAGTACAAATTCCCACTTTCACACACACATTCACCTTGGTAGGTATGCAGGCACCTGCTTGAACTGGACACATACACACACACACACACCACCTTCTCTCTATCATTAATCTGCAGTGTCCTCAGTGCTCAGTCACTGGAAACACCTGAAGACTGAGAGTGATGGGCTCACTCTGGTCACACTTTTCCTTACTTACCAATCAAATCTTGGACACACACTTGTATGCGCAATGACGGATGGAGTGTATTGAGGTATGCAGGATGGATTGTGCTCCTCTGACAGATAAAACCGGGATCGAGAGTGGGATGACAAAGAAAGCAAAGCCGTTTGATTCATCTACCCATCATCGCTTGCTGTTCTCTCCTGCCCAGCCTTTGTTATGATTCTAGCTGGATTTTGGCTTCCTCCTCCTTCCATGGCTTCCATCATATTATTTGTCACTTTTCTGCTTCTCCTGTCTTTGAACATTTGCCTCTCTTCCTCATTTGGCTCACCTTTCCTCTTTATGGATACGAACCTACTCAGTTTCTTCTCATTTTCTCTCCCTCCTGTCTTCTCACATCTTAACAGCAACTTTCTAGTCTGCAGATGGTAATTTAGATAACGCACACACACATGATTTCTCCCTCCATCTTCCTCCATCCGTCTCCAGTGCATCGTTTAATTCTGCTCCTCATCTTCTTGGCATCCTCCAGGCACAACGGGGAACGCTCTTATCTGCTGCGGTGGAACAAACATCTGACATCCCCCCTCCCCAGTTGAAAGTGGGTGACACATGCAGGAATGTATGAGCTGAAAATACATGCACAAAGTCCCCAGAGAAAATCAATCAGAGTAATTGAATAACAGATCAGATACAAACACAGTAGGTGCTCATGTAGGTCGTTTCATTCATAAGTGCTGAAGCATTTTCTACTTTGTTTCTTTCATTAATAAAAAACAGAAGATCCTGTTGGCATCTGCACAGCATAGCCTGATCTTTCTTCCTATGCCTAAATATTTTACTCTCCACAGTAAAAGATCACAAACAAATGAAATTTCCAGATATTTGTAATCCTACCACATATATAGTCACTCTATACACTGAAAGTGAGCAATGTGTCAATGTGTTGCTCTGCTCCCATCCTATGACAACCACAGCCGGTGGCATACACAGTACAGTGTTGGCTCTCATCCATCACATAACCTCATTTAGATGCGTTTTAAGTGCAAACTACAGGGCCTTTGAAGTCAGGACAAAAGCAGGCTGCTAAAAAAAAATGCATTCTTATTTTCTTTCTACAGGCAAATCTGTCTGTCTTTCTCTTTTTCTCTGCGACTCAAATATTTTTCTTCTGATCCTTCCCTTCTCCTTGCACTTGCCTTTTCTCTTTTTTAAATCAGCACCACACTGCTAGAAGGATAAAGACAGAGAGCAGAAGACAGCGCATTGACTGAGTGAAAAAAGTAAGTCATTTCTTCCAGCACCAGAAATGCAGTAGTGTTGTACTGTTTCTGATAGAGGCCTGTCTATGTTTAAGACAGCAGGACAGAGGAAAAACAACAGAACATACATAAAAAGCTAAATATAAAGTGCATAACATAGCCTAATAGCTTTTACAACAATTAATTGTATTGTTGCTAATGTAATGTAACAAGGTTAGTTTCATACAAATGTATATACTGTGCATACATGGACACCCATTCAGTAATCAAAACTCATGCTTGTTGTGAAAGAGATTATTTACAGTTCTAATAGAAATGTAGTCTTTTATAACAATGTATTAAAGAAGATGGATTCTGACAAGGCTACTAAAATGATATGAGGGAGAATTTTGCCAATATCCCTTCGGTTCAGGGAGCTAAGATTCTTATTTTAGAATTACTCTAACCACTAAATAGACATGGTTAAGGAAACCTATAAAGAAATAGGATATATTACCTCATTAAAAGAAAAAGGGAATGACATTGCATGCTTTCTTCAAATTTATTCTACCTCTTATGGCTGATGTTGAGAGGACTGTGAGTTTGCCAAGCGGCTGCAGAGGTAGTGATGAACAGATGGTTAAACTAACCTGCCAAAAATCTCTTGAAAGTCATTCAACAAAGTGTGGTAGAGCAGCAGACCATCTGGCATGACAGGATATACACGCCACGGACGGCAAAGATGGTTGCTTTAGTCAGCAGATCAAATAATTTTAAAATTGCTTAAGGTTCTGTGATAAATACATCTACGATGAGGCAAAAATATTCCCTAATGTTGGTTGCATACACAAAATAACTAGAGCAGCACCAGTGGAACCAAATACTTCCAGTGTGGTGTGGTCTGGTATTACTTATTCAAAAGAAAAAAACCCCATTTAAGTTATCCTTATAATTACTAGCTCATCAAAAAACCTTTGCAAAGAGAAGTTATCATTCTGTAAACATTTAGCAGAGTTATTGAAACTGAAGAATGGTGGCAAAGAAATTTCACTGCTTAAGAATTCATGCTAAGACTGAAAAAATAACATTTCAATAAATCAGAATGCACATTAGTCTCTAATAATCCCTACGCTGATGTAGCAGTCGTGCTTCATAGTCATCTTACCGCCACTCAGAAGCCGGATAAAGTTTATTTGTTTTCCTGTCAGAGAAACCTCAGATAATTATGTGTGTTTATCATCACATTCATAGGAGAAAGAAACCTCTGATGCATACAGCGTAATTATTAGAAAACCATATTGTGGTTATAAAGTGAAAATCTGCTGGAAAGGTTTTAATGGCCCTTTCTTTTTTGCTGATGTACAGTTAAAAAATGGGTTTTTCCAAATCCTTCTCTGTCTCTGCTATAAGGGGGCAGGTGTTGTTCCTCTTCCTCCTGTTATGCATCTGTCGAGGAAGGCTCTCAGGGAGGAGCTGGTATTTTAAGTGTGGCAGTCTGCTGTCCCTTTCGTCTTGCCCCTGAGCACCTCAAAGCTGTTTAAATTTGATACCTTCATATCAGTTCACCAAATTGAATTGACTTTAGTGAGGAGTGAAGACAAGTGACCCACATTTGTGACACACTTAGCTGCTCAAGCGGAAATGGAGCCACAGTAGGAAAGGAGGGGCATCTAAAAGAAAAAAATATATATACAGATGGACAACAGCGTACGGACAGAAAAAAATATTATGTCAACCAACACTGAACTGAAATGTCAAATCTTACAGAGCAGGCATAAGTAAGAGTGTTTGCACATTTTCTGACAGTGCAACCCCAAGGTGCAATGTATAAATACAGTTATATGCAACAGGTTTCATAAGTCAATCTGTATTTAATTTAGAGGGAAAGCTATTTGCATACAACACTTTTACATTCTTATTTGTAAAGACAAAAATAAAACCTTGATTCGTTTTCCTACCACTTCACAATTGCGCACCATATTGTGTTAGTAAATAATATAAAATCCCAAATAAAATTCACTGAAGTTTAAAGTGTAACATGACAAAATGTGAAAATGTTCAAGGGCTTTGATTACTTCTGCAAAATTAAGTATGACTTCGATGTTCTTTAGTACAAAGCCTAGTACTGTAAAGCTGTTAAAGCACATTTAATTATTTTCAATAAATTTGGTAATATATCAAGGTTTGTAGATGCTATATTCCTCTGTGGCATTAAATGTAACAGAGAGGATTCTGTTGTGTTGTTTTGCATTTAAAAATGAGAAACTGCATGTATATGACTTTCTTGAATTTTTCTTCAAATGGAAACAGCAGATGTGTATAGCGAGAGGACATTATGGCACCATTTGTTATCTGTAGTCTTTTGTTCTAGCAATCCAATTGACCACTCTAGGACTTTGCAATGCAGTTAAAACCTCTTTTCCTTGTTACTCATTAGAGCAATTGGTCATTCCTTTATGTGGAGGAAGCCCTGAAGATTGTTCAAAAGCAAAAAGCCTGTAATTGCCTTATTAACAAATTGGGACTTGAGTGCAAGCCATCAATTGTACTGATGCCTCCAGCAGAATGAATTCACTGAGGCCTTGCAACGACTGTGGAAAAGCATGCCTTAGACATCGGTTAAGAGTGGAAAACATTAGAAAAGAGACTAAACAACAATAGCACTAAGGGTAACAAATCAATGCAGTGTGGTCATCTGCACGACAAGCGAGAATAAAGTGAAACTGAGAAATGGTAAACATGTTCATTTAAATTATTTGAGACTTTTTCATTTTCAGGATGAAGTTTTTGGACTTAATGAAATCTTCATGATGACTAATAAGATACTTTATCAGTCTCATTTTTCTCATATAATAAGGTTTACGCCGTCCCTTGTAAATCAACAAAAGGGACATTTTGTCATTAAGGAAGGAAGTAGATTCCTAAATGAAAACCACCAGCCCTCTAGAAGTGAAAATAAAAATAGAGGTCAGACAAATTTGTTCCTTAATGCAAAAATGCTGATCACTTATTTGGAGCTATTACTTATTCTATCCAATATTTACTCTATTTAATATCAGATTGCCCATTGTTCAAGTTTTATTAATTTTTTTTTTTCCCCATTTTATCTCCAAAACAAACAAGGAAGTTATTGTAAATCCCCAATGATTTACAGAAAAAGCATCTTCAATTTAATCAGAACAAAATTAAACAAAGTCGTAGTTTCCATTTTAAGACTTTTATATGAGACATAAATGTGATTTTGGTGATGCTACAGGACACAGACTATACAGAATATTAAAGTCAGTTGTAAACATTCCCTGCAATGTGTTAAGCAATTCCTGCCACTGATTATCCTCTGTTAGATGTTTCACTGCTTGAATCCACCTGATTTAAAAGGATTGGTCATTAGCAGACTCCTGCAGTGCTTAGTGACAAACTGCGAGAATAATGCAACCATTTACATCTGGAGTGTTCAAGCATGAAGAGATCTAAAGGTCGGACACCTATGATTGGTTTACTCTCATTAAACAAAACACCTACTGTGAATCTACGCAAAATTATTGCAAATCTATGTCTTTGATTTACTAAACCATGGAACTCGCTGGTAGAGCTTCTGAGTTTTTGTCTCCTAGGCTTTGATGAGGTCCATAGAAAATAAAAGTCTTTGGACTATATCGACAAACTGAACTTACCAAAAGCTAATTTTCCATCTACAAGAGAATGATGTAAATTATTCTTTGGGAGGGACTGGTATTTCCAGGGATATCTAGATTGTTTTCAAGCAAAGAAAAATATCCATCCATCTGATGATTTTACTATGTTCAAGAACCCATCAGAAATAGCTTGTGGGTCACAACACTCACATTCACTCCTCTGGTCAAATGCTGTTCCCAAATGTCATTGAAGCAAGTGATCAGACAAAAAGATAAATGAAAATGAAACACAGAAACAGCTCATGAAGGGGTACACAATATATCACAAAAATATCATCATCGCAATGTCAGTGTGTGCAATATTCATATTGCAAAGGACTATTTTGATGGCTAATAAATTCAAAGTGTTATGAACTTGGATTTTTCTTGCTAATGTAATATTTAGCCAGGTGGACAGACTCATACTGACATTTGATTTATCTGAATATGCGCCCAGATTAATGTGTAATACCATTTATAGAAACTCTGGAATTTTACATGCATTGGTGTTGCTTCTAAACCCTCCTAAAAATTGTTTTTTTTCTTCTTTATTAGATCCTTCCAATAATACAAAGACAAAAGCAGCAAAATTATTTATACTGGTAAGAAACAGTAGTAACATTAATGACGAATTTCCCTAAGGCTTCCTGCAGAAGAAGTGTGGATAATTTAAAGTATAAGGTTCTGACGACAATACTCCTTCAATTAAATTTTTCATCTTTTTCCCATGTGACAGCGCAGATGAAAAACTGAGAAAAAAAAGAATGGAAGAAATTAATTACTGAGATGGAAGTGTGGTCCTCACTGCATAGTTTCAATTACAACAAAGGAAAACCGAACTGCGTAACAAAACGGGGAACATTTGTTTCTCTGCTTAGTTTAAAACCCGTGGAGAAAAAGAGAAAGAACATTGATACTTGTTTTAATTGAAAAATGAGCAGGATACACATTTAAAGTTTCTTTTTAAGTTTTAAGAGCCACATTAACACAAAAACAAACTGATGAGCAACAGAAGCCATTAAAGGTCTCCATCAAAGCATCAGATAAAAGAGAATGGAAGTTTGATCTAGGCTTTAAAATCTTTCCACTGAATGCTTTAATTTGAAAGGGCTCTCAGAGGAAAGCAGCCACCTGGTTTGTAGCAGGGATGGCAGTAAAATCCTTGCCAGGAGGGGGTGTTACAAAAAAACAAGCTGTTGGATTGTCATAGCAACTGGGCTTGGCTATTGCTTTAAGTAGATAGGAAGAGCAGGAGGACAATGGAACAATTAAACCTTACAGGATTCTTGTATCTTTTAGCTAGATGCATCAAGACGTAGGGCTGCACAATATATTTCAAACATACCATCATCGCAATGTCAGTGTGTGCAATAATCGTGTTGGAAAGGACTGTTTGGAGTGCAATAATTGTTGGCTAATATAGTCCAAGTATTATAAAGTTGTATCTTAATGATATATATTGAAAGTTAGATTGTCTCACAGCAGCAGATGCTTACAGTGAACAAATTACATTGTCCAAACTGCTAAAGGCTGCAGAGTGATGGATGGCCAGACGAGAAAGAAAGAGAGAAAAGAAGAAAATAGACATATCACAACTAATATTATTGCAATATTTACTAAAGTTGTTGGCATTCCAAGATTTTATAGCATACAACCCCAATTATAAATGTCTAAGAGTTGTTAGTTTATGTCTCATAGCCCTTCTTTATTTCATAACATCATCTCATCACAATGAAAACCAAAAGTAATTATTGGAGAAACTGAAATTTACTTAACTTGAAGTTAGTCATGACCAAACGACCTTAGCTTAGAAGTTCTTCAGCAGATCACTGTTTACCAATCTTTTAAAAAGCCTAACTTACCGATTCCGATTTTGGCCGATACCAGTTTTTGTCTGAAATGTTGCTCAATATATCAAGCAAGTTGCTGAATTGGCAACAATGGGGTGACTATTAAAGAGCCTCTGTAAATGTGCAGACATGACCTTGTCAGTCAAACCTCTCCCATGGGAGAAAAGAAAAGTACAGTGGTTCATTTTTAGATCTTCGCCGAGGCTGATAACATCAGTGGATAAGATCGGCTTCATTTGTAAAAATCGGCCGATCACTGATCTCTCAAAATTAAGGAAATTGGCAGCGATAGAGACACACAGGACAAAAGACCCAACATCCACACACAAACCTGAAAACCTTTCTCCATTTCTGAGATGCATATCACACAGATCCCTACATTTACAATACATCTACATGTGGTTTGCATCATGCCTTGAGACATAGCTTGAAGACAAGTTGAAATATCAGATAAGGATTAGAGTGAAACTTGTTCAGGAAAAATTTAACAGCTCCAGTAATTTAAGCTATTTACAACTACTCCTGTATTTATATTAGCTGGCTGAAACTACAAGACAACAGCCGCAGAAGGACAATAAAGCAAAGAGGAAGCAAAGAGGAAACAACCCCGCACAGGATGATATTGACTGGTAATGTAGGGTTCTGCTCACAGATCAGTTCTGTCTCTGCCATGCAAATTTATAATCAACAGCGACAGGAGCAGCTTGGGCTCCGTTGCACATTTAAATCTATTCAAATCAAGCTTGGTTTGGGGGATTTTTTTTTTCAGTGTGAAAGCTACAAACTAGGGCACAGACTGTTGCAACTAGACTGTTGCTAGTACATGGACATGGATTGAAAGTTTATATTTGGTTTAATTTATTTATTTTCTACAGGGTTTCTGTAGAAACCCTGTAGAAAACCCTGTAGAAAATAAAAGCCTACCCTTAAAAGCCTACCCTGTAGGCTTTTAACTTAAATAGTTGTATTCCTTTAATACTGTATTCACACAACCAAACAAGTTTGCTTAAGTCTTGGCAAGTATTTAACAGTTTTTAATAAAAGCTGACTTGGTAATCAGCTTTTATTAGACAATAATAAGAAACTAAAACTAAAAAATGGAGACAGACAGAAAGAGTTGAACAGAAATAGCCAAAATGAAAGTGTGTCAGACCTTTCAGCTGAATCAATTTACTGTAATCGCTGTTAACCATGCATTTCAGGGAGCACGATCAAAAAGTCCTTACAGTGCAAACAGTGAGGCATCCTTATATTATATTACAAGAGAGGATTTTCTACAGATACAAATGCTATAATCCAGAAAAGACACGGTTTATGGGAGTTGTTTGCATCTGAATCAAGTCATACTTTCTCATTTAATTCTTTCTTTTTCATTCTTTTCATTGCCTCACAGTGGGCTTTTCTGTCATTATAGATCATCAGTTGTTAGCAGACAAAGTCAAACTGCAATCTTTGTGAAGAGTGATTGTTGACATGAATCCACATACCAGAGATTATGTATGAATAAGTGGTGTAGAAACAGGCCAGTGTAAATGTTATAAATACCTGGACTCATGAGATATTGAGAGGATTAATCAACCTCTTCATTCTTCTGTCGTTTTTAAACAAGCAGCCAAACACGTTATGCTTGATTAGACTAACACAAGCTGTTGTCTTACAACAAACAGGCCTCTAATCCAGAAATATGATCTATTTATGTAATAAACCTGTAAAATGGCTTGGCTGATTTAATTTTAGGAGTCTAATTTTGGTTGTCTGGAAAAGGGTTGATTTTTATTATGCATGACATGAAGGAAGGTTTCTCTTGAAGCTTGTGCTTTACAGCTATAGGTTATTATGATGGAGAATTTCTAGACCCCACATAGAAACACCTAATATGAAAGTCAAAATATTCCTTTTATTCTATCTCACCTTTTAAATTTCTAACTATCAACACTAAACTCCATAAATGTTCGAGGCAAAAACAATATCAGTAATTTCAAGTTACGAGATAACAGATTCCTGTTATTACTTGGATTCGGTGTCTTACTGTTGGTGCTGTTCTTTGCTGCCAAGTCTGAACTGGTGCAACACCTTTGTCTCTGTTACCGTGGCAGAGTCTGCTGAAGCTTTGAGAATCACATTGAACATCTTTGGCAATGGGAACCGTTTAATCAGCCAAACGACTCTAAGACGGCATAAAAAAAGACTCCCTTATGCAGCTGCAGCATAAGATTTTGCGAACAAACTCTTGTCCTTCTCTAAAGTGTTTCTGTGTGGTTGCCTATTTGAGCATGTCTTGTTCAACAACCCAAAAGAAGAGAAAGCTCCTAATCTGAATTCAGAAGGTGTGACGCAAACAAAGCTTGCTTAAGGCACTCAGGAAGTGTTCGGTCTAAAACGTTTGATAATGTTTTCCTGCTTTTGATTCTGCATTTTTCAAAATGGCTTTTCACTCATCACAGCTGTAATGTGAGAGTCAGCAATATGACGAGCTATCTAAATTTACAGCTCTTCACTGCAAAGACATTAAATTAAATTTTTTAGAATGTCTTTGTTCAGAAAACTAATCTTAATCTTACACTTAATTTTTTAAAGTTCAAGATTGAATACTTTTCATCCAGTATTGGGTGTAAGTATTGTATCGGTTTGTAAAGGCAGCAACTCAATGGACAGCTGTTACTTAATGTTTGGGTGTGGTTACTATCAACTATGCAACACCAAAATAATAATGTCATTAGAGACAAGGAAAAATACAACCATAACCTGTTGCTTCAAATAACATAACTACAAACTTTAGTAACTAATTACTGAGCTACAAAAGACAAAGGAGGTTTTAAATGTAGTCCTGGTAGTTTTAAAGTACCTGATCATTCTGAAAATAAAATGTCAGACTAACCGATGTCACCAAAATGTGAAAAATGATAACATTTCTTTTCCGAGAGCGTTGTCATATTCATCTCCCTAATATTTCTCATCCACACTCACTCCCTTTCTCTCACTACCGATACAGGTGAAATATGGCCTTTGTGTGCCCAGCTATAACTTGGCAGAGGCCACAATTCACTTTCAGTCGATTGGCTGCAGATTTATACCTTGTCTCTCAACCCCATATAGTTGCTGACGGAGGTGGAGGAGCAGCAGCCTCTGTAATCACGGAAAATTGCTGTGTGGGTAAAAAACAGATGTGTGAGCTTTGCTATGACAGAGCTGGGAGGAAAAGGTGTGTGGTTTTGTTCAAGTGTGTATTAAAGGCCCGAACTCTTGCTGTGCATTAGCTCAATTGGAGCTTCATTCAGAGCCGGCCGTCGCATACCAGCTGCCAACTGTGTAAGTCTGGTTTTGGCCCGGGGTGGCCTGTGTTTCACCTCTGAACATCATTCAGTGCCATACGCTGAGTGCTTGTCAAGGGAACGTCCTGAAATTGGCACACTCCTGAAACATAAATCTCCCGAGAGAAAGTGTTTAACCTTTTGTTACAACCACAGCCTGCTTAGTGGGATATACACACTCGCATACACCCGCGCACACGCATGCAGACGGAAACGATGATATCAGTTTCCAAGTAGCAATGTTCCTCAGAATATGAGCGGGCGACGAGAGAGAGAATGTGACATTTCCAAGGTGTATGCTGTCACAAGGCAACCATGGCAACTAAACGAAAAGGTTGTTAATTTAACTGAGTCACTACACCTCTCATTGTATTGCTCCATTGCTCGTCCCACTAAAAGCAGCCACAACCACTAGATGTACGAATGTATTTTTAACCTGTGCAGCCACCTGTTTTTGCCTGACATTACCACAGCGTGATTCTAAACAAGTTGAGGACTTTGGGTTTACAGCAGCCTCTGTCAAGTGTTAAGCTAAATATAAGTGTCCATCTTGAAATGGTGTGTATAAATGTGAATCAGAATATCTAGGAAAGGCCTCCTCTTGTTGCAATGACTATAACTGCAACAATGTAATAAAACAACAAAAGAAATTGAACGCAGCTTCAAACGCAGATAAAAATTAAGTGCAAGGATTTTGTTCTTAGCAATTTTTTGCTGATTTTGGATGAATGCTTTATACACCTTTTAGAGCTGCACAATAAATCAAACTGGAATCATCATAACAACATATTGTGAGCACCATGCATTTACATTTTGTATACTGATAATATATTTGGCCACATGAATGGATTTTGCCAAGATGACAGCCAACATAGAAAATACCAACTCCTGGGTAGTGATGGCTGAGAAGAAAAAAAAGTATCGCAATCTTTTTCTTTTCTTTTAAGGAGTTAAAAAAACAGATTAGGTAAAAACCTAGAATAGGTACATCCTGAAGACCACTCTGTTTAAAATAGTTTAAACATAGTTTTTAATATTGAAGGATATTAAACCAACAACTGCAGTCAGGTAAAGTTCATTCCTCATAATAGGGGTGAAATGGTATATAAATTTCGGGGCACGTTGTGTGTGTGTCATAAATTTTTAATGTGTCAGGAAGTGGTGTGTGAGGTGGTGAGGCAGATGCCAGGAGATCCAGGTAAGATGTTGAATGACGGTGATTTAATGAGGAACAACAAAATTATACAGTCCAAAAACCAGGGCAGCACTGTTGAGCGGAAACACAGGGGCTCATCACAGGTAGCAACAAGGTATATGAATGGACAGAGTAAGGGATAAATAAGTCCTCGACCAGGCAGCACGACTGGGCGGAAGCCAGGGCCCAACGCCGGTAGCAACTGGCCTCACGAGAGGACGACGAACGACAAACTTAGACAAGGACCCGACAGAGAACAA
Organism: Brachyrhaphis roseni; assembly: GCA_903066815.1. Lineage (NCBI taxonomy): Eukaryota > Metazoa > Chordata > Actinopteri > Cyprinodontiformes > Poeciliidae > Brachyrhaphis > Brachyrhaphis roseni. The sequence continues at coordinate 96,358 of CAEFZY010002722.1, forward strand.
AGACAACGGAGGGACTAAATACACGGGGAGGCAATCAGGGAAACAAGACACACCTGGGAGTAATCAAGGGAGGACGGGACAACAGGGAGACTAATAGACACGGAGAACTCGAACTAAATACACAGAAAACTCGAAAATAACAGAAAAACACAGAAACATAAAAAATAACCACACAGAGAACACGGAACATGACACTTTGCTCTTTGCTACACTGCTAGCATAGCCTGCCATGAACGCTAAGGCTAGTTAGCATGGCCATCAATGACGGGAAATAAGCAGTTTTCCTGTAAGTTGTTTCTCTGACACTAGCACATTTAGCAGCGACTACTTAGGATTGATTGACAGCATTAATACCCTCCTCCTGGGTCGGATTGGTTCTTTTTGGTTGGGGCAGTGCATTCATAAACACGGTGATAGTAGCACAGGGCCACTTCACAGATTATCTGTCTCATAACATGGATGACAGCTTTAACACATATGAAGAAAAAAAAAAAAGATTTTTTTTTTAAATAAAAAATTACATACTACACCTTTAAGGGATTGTAGATGTGATCACCTTTCCAGAAGTTGGTCCAGTATAAAACAGGACAGTACCTGTCAGAGTAAGAGCGCAGGATGGTGATGCCCAGGACGAAGTACATCATGACAGAGAAGAACACCATGCTGAGACCCAGCAGTATGGCTCTGTCCTCGCCCGCCCGCAGAGCCGTCACCGTCTTCCTCCTGTCCAGCACCTCATGGTCCCGAATCCTCTGGTAAATAGAACTGAATAGGGTTAAAATTATGTGAGCTTCTTGTCAAGTGTGTTTTCCGTCTACTTCAGCAGGAATGACTTCATCTAACAAACTCGAAACGACGCTGGGTCAGAGTGAAGGTGGTACCTGCGTTCATCCCTTCTTTCTGTGACTTTAGTTCCTACAAAGAGAAACATTGTTTCTGAGAAGTCTGGAAATGGGAGACCACCGCTGCTGCTGGAGGACGTGATCCACCTGCAACAAAGAATGCAGCAACGTTTCAAACAACCTGGATTCATTGGGACTGAATCAGGAAGGATCAACTAGATCTTTTGTGAATTTTGATTGATTTTCATTTTCTCAGAGGAGAACTTTGGTTTCAGCATGCTCTAACCTAGCAAAAACAAAGTGACTTCAAGGATCACATTTCTCCTTTAACATATGAGCTGATGAACAGACTGTAGTGCACAACAAGTGTTCAGAATACACTACATTTAAATGTGTCATCATGACTGAGGTGATCCATCATGGCTCCCACTTATTCACATCCTAAATTTAACAAGTCTAATTCATCAATCAGCAAAAGCAGCTGATGTTCTAACTATAACTGTGAGTTGGCAGTCAGGTTTTTTTTTTTTCAGCCTTACATTCAATAAAGCTGATATGTTCAGAATCTTATTTTATTGCTATTAGCCCAGATTAAATATGATCTCAGTAATATTCACCAAGGAAAGTTGTATTTTGAGTGTTAATTTAGTTCTCAGGTATCGGTGCTTGATGCTAACTGGCTATTTCGCAGCAGCGTTGTTTTGTTGTTGTTGTTCCATCCATCCATCCATTTTCTGTGCACCCTTGTCCCTAATGTGGTCAGGAGTTGCTGGTGCCTATCTCCAGCTGCGTTCCGGGCGAGAGGCGGGGTACACCCTGAACAGGTCGCCAGTCTGTCGCAGGGTGTTGTTGTTGTTGTTTTTTATTTTATACACATGTTTTGATATTCTCCTCATGCCATCATTAAATGTCTTGCTCTATTGGCGAGAAATGTGGACTGTTTCTTTTTGTCTCCTATTGCCATGGTGAATAGCGTTTATGTAGGTTTAGATTTTCACTCCTGGTTTGTTAACTCTGCTTTCTGAAACGGGGCCCAGGTGTTCTCTAAGGTTTGGATTTAGTTCTTTTCAGATCTCACTGAATAAGTCTTATGTTAATTAGTACCATGTGCTTTTCAGTGATGTTGTTTTCATATATCTACATATTATTGGTTACTGTGGTTTCTTGTTTTTTTTTTCTCTTTCTGCAGGTGCAGGAGCAGAGTTTTAGGGTGTTTTCTTGAATTCTCTATCCTTCCTATTTTTAAGTCTTACCTCCCTCTTTCCCCTTTAACTTTCTACCCAACCTGTTTTCCTTTCTTTTTTCTCCTTCTTCTCTGTGTCCACTGCATTTGAAATAAACCCACAGCAATATGGTAAACATCAGAAACTGAAAATAAAGTTGCTCCAAACAAAAAGCTGGTCCTAATCTGCATGAAATAACTTTAAAAAGTACAATACAAAACAAAACAACAACAACAAAACACAGAGATCTTAACCAAGTGCACCTCATCTTTGGTTGT
>CAEFZY010002733.1:0-18994 GCA_903066815.1 Brachyrhaphis roseni
TATATATATATATATATATATATATATATATATATATATTTGTTGTAAATGGCCTCACTTAAATCAATAGTGCCTGTGTTCTTCTTGATAAAAATATAACTCATTGAAGCCTTGCTGAGATTTTATTTTGTTAAGAATTTGGTTCCACGGTTTGGTTCTTTTTTCCTCAGCGTGCCTCGGATGTATTATCATCGATTTTATTTCTGCTGAGTGGATAAACTGAAGGTTAGAGGGAGAATGATCTGGACCTTGTTAGAATAGATGAAGCCTGACATATTAACCACAACATGCTTTATACCTTACCCACTTGAGTTTAAGAAAGTTGTTTTTTGATCTTTTGACATGATTACATTGGGCATTGGTGCTTTGATCTCACCATAGATTTTTTTTTCCCTATCTCTTCATGTTAGATTATTATAATTTATACATGAGGGATTTTGTTTTTTCCCTCTTTAGCCTTAGCAAACTTGAGTAAACACTGGATAGATTAACATTGTATTAATTTACAACTTCTCATTAGTAAGCCCTAAGGTAATTAATCTGAGGCCAGGGCATATAGCCAAATAGACACTGTTCATATAATTTATTCCTTTCTGCTCATACTAAGTGTGAGAAAAAGTGCCTGATCAATTCATCCCTTAGATGTAGCTCTTTGAAGACACGCCGTATCTTATGAGAGCACCACTGCAGTGTGTATTCTCTGGAAACTTGGGGTTGCAGACCTTGCGGATGCACTACAAATGTTGCAGGGCATCATTTCCGGAATTTTTCTTAACATGCACAGTTCTCCATAAATAAATTAACTGTGTTCCTGCAAATAAGCACACAGGTGTAAAATGTAAGCTGTGTTCATATGATCATAGGATGGAACTTATTTCAGTTGCAAGTAGTGAAATTAAACGTAGTCTGTTTCAGCTTAAACACCCAGCATGTCGGTTTAAAAGATGTTGGAGAGACTTTTTTTTTTTAATCTTTTTTTTTTTTTTTTTTGCTCAGTGATGGAAAGTATAAACATAAGTTGATGTTATTTAGTGATTCAGCTAGATTAGCTGTGCAGCTAGCTGGCAACTTATTTATCTGATTGACCTATTGTTTCTCTTCCTATTTCTCATTATGTCGGAGCTTATGCAATTTTAAATATGTTAAATACAGGAGGCTTTTAATACCTTTGTCAATTACAAAAAGTTACTTAATTTAGTTGACTATACAACTGCCTTACATAAGACTTTTATTTTACTTACCTAAACCACATAAGTTTGCATTTTTTTTTCATTTTGGTGTTTTATTCCTGGCCTTTTGCAACCAAATATGATCAATCTTCAGCTTCTTTAAACACCATATACTACAAACTTCATAACTGTTGATGTCAACAGCTTTAGCTAACTACAAAAATACTTTTCAAAGCAAAATAAATGCACAATTTTTCGTAAAAATGGAGCAGCTACATGTGCAACTACCCCTTTTAATTTGAACTTTCTAAAGAAACTGTTTTGAGAAGGAAATCCCAATCATCCTGTGTTGCTGAATAAAGACGAATGCGGTCCAACCTTCAAAAAATGAATACAACTATGTCCAACCACTGTCCAGCTTTTTTTGTTTTTTGACAGGTTCACCTTCATTATGAAACTCCTACAACCTGGGGTGCAGAAGTCACAGAAAAAACAAAAATTGTTCTAAGTGCAATCAAATGCAATTTCACTGGCAGGTTTTTGTTCCTCTTTGGGGTCTGTGAGATGCAGAGTTGATTTATTTCAACAGCTCAGTTCTCATCCGAGTCAATTTCAGATGTTCTGTTTGTACTAAAAACCAAATATTATCCATAGGCAACAGACATTACATGGTTATTACTGATTTCTGTAATTTTCTGCAAGATAGATTTGATGTCACAATTGCATCTCCCTTGAGCAATCACAGAAGCTTCTAGTGATGAAGGGTTTATTTTTAAAACTATAGCAATGGCTTTCTGCAGATTAATTCCAGTATGTGGTGCTATTGTGGGAGAAACAAATTGGGCTTTAAGGAATTAGTGTGTTTTCTGCCTAAATCCCAGATCTATTCCTGAAACATATGATTGTGGTTAATGTGATTGGATGCTTGAACATTGCTCTTGCATGAAAGAAAAAAACAACAACAAAGAAACAACCCCTTCCTACCCTCCAAAGAAATTAATGTAGAGCTCAAAGTACAGTAGTGATATGTTGGTATTCTCTTCATCGAACCAGGTGTGTTGTCCAAATACAAAATGAATGTGCAGGACTGTCTGTGTTCTCCGGTGCTTGGAGACTATTTGCTGAAGGTCATTTGGGATCATAGCTTGCCATTAATAATTTCTGAAAGCATCCAACATCTCCATCTGTTCCAGTATATCCATCTCTCAACTTCAAAGACAAAGGCGGCATCTGCAGGTTAGAATTAAACCTGCCTCCAGGCTAAGATGTTGAAGGTGGGTTTCTTTGTTGAGCTCACGTCTCTTGCTCTCAGGTCCATTATATCATACATTTACCAATTAGCGTGTGTTTGCTCCTACAGCGTGAACTCATGATCACGTAGGTACACAAAGACTCCCAGATGCCCAGTGGATGTATGTTGTGTTGACATTTCGGTGTGCGTCTTTCAGCTTTCATAGCTGAATCCTGAGGACATGGGTAATACACTAATTTCACACATATGCTCAAACGCTGCTGGCCGTGCTGCAGGGACACAATTACCACCCTCCGTCATGTTTAGCCAGTCAGCATGACAAGGTATTTAACCAGGGAATTTATCATAGCTGATTTCAGATTAATCGTTTTATGACATAATAAAGCATGTCTGTGCTTTGAGCTCATGAAATAACAGGTATCTCGCAATAAAAGCTGAAATAGATCTCCAGTGATCTGGTCACTTTGGATATGTGGGACTTCTGCGGGGAATAAATGGATGTTTTCACCGCTGCGTGTGCTACCCAGGCCTGGTGGGCGCAGTGGGTGAGGAGGCAAGTGTCTGGCAGAGTGAAAGATGGCAGTGTGCAAGGAGAGAGTGTGCAAGCAGCTGAGGCTGTGACAGCAAAACAGTCGGGCTTCTGCTCCCGCTGCTTCAGCTCTCCCTGCCAATGATAGATCCTCACTTTGGATTTGTTAATAACACAAGGCCGTCTCACATAATGGAGTTTTAGAAGCTATTATAGCCACGTATCACAAAGATGCAGAAAATTAAGATGTTTTAGGAAAGAGTGGGGCTGTAACAATATATGCAGCTCACATGACGAGATGAAACATGGCTTTTGGTTATAAGTATGACATAAGAGGAGGTTTTAGCGATATCTTTGGGTTCCCTCAAGTTTTTGTTCTCACTCAAAAAGTCTAGGTATGGCATGTCAATGTAAACAGTGTAGAATATTAAAATTCAGGTATCACCTGTTCTATGTGTCGACATGTTTGTCTAATTCTGAGACTAGAATTAGACAAGTGTCTAATTCACTTTTTCTCAAATATAATATGTATATATATATATATATATATATATATATATATAGTTAAAAAATCTCAAACAGTGTTTTAAAAGAACCTCGAATAGGCATGGGCCAGTATATACAGTATGAAATTTTAACAGGACGATATTGTTGAGATGCAATACCATGGTTTCATAGTAACAACACAAAACTTAAAGCAAAACCACACAGGATGATCTAAATGTTTCCCTAACAGAATGTACCTTGCAAACTATGCTAACTGAAGGGTGGGGCTCTGCTAGTTTAACCACATTTTGACTGTAGATGTTCTTTCCGACTGCAAATATTTCCAGAAAAGCCAAATTGATTTCTCATTTAAGTATCAGAAAAATATACTCCGCTTTCTATCAGCTGACTGGCAGTGAACAGCAATTGGTGCTAAGAATAACAGCTTACATTTATTACATTTCATGCTAGCAGTGACAGGAGTGCCCTTTTACCGCAGTAGCAAGACGACGCTTGCACCCCGTTAATTCCCATACCATTCCTTGGTATGTTTTCCTTGATTTAAATGTTTTCAAACAACAAAATTAATCATTTATTACAGAACATTTTTTTTATACATCAGTAGCAGTGATAGCTAAGGCGAGTTAAGCTAGGTTTACAATTTGTATCACTGCAGATAGCGCAGGTCTCCTTTCATTTCAAATGGTGTATTTGGAAGGTCATTTGCAAAGTAGGTTCGCCTGTGCCTGCATTTATATTATCCTTCTGTGCAGGCTTTCCTTTCGTAGAATCTCTCTACGTACTAAAAAGCCACACCTGTTTTATACTTGCATGCGTTTGCCCCTCACACACATATTCAATACATGTTCTGATAACAGTTTGGCTCTGTGTCTGCAGCTTGATAAAGTAAAGAAAATTGAACCATAGTACCAGTCAATAACAGACTAAGTTTCCAAAATTCCTTACAAAAACTGCATTTCCCATAGAAAAATAACCAGCCACAACGAGCGAAGCAAAACAACATGGGAGGATTTGGGAAAACACTAGAAAACTTACAATCAATAATGATAAAATAAATACTTGAATTTTATGCTTTACAAATAAAGCATGAAAATATGCATACTCCTCATTTTACATTGTAGGTAACATTTTGTTGCGTTTTTAAAAACTCAATGGTTGGTGTTTAAGTGTTGTGAATAATGCCTTCCAATAACGTATAATTGTCCAGTCATATTTCCCATCAATATTTATTTATTTTTTTAAACACAAAGAAAGGGTGACCAGTTGGTGGACTGACCTAGCACCCCTTCCACTAGGCTTAGCAAGTTTTCTGGGGGAATCCTGAAGAGAAATAATTTTCCCCTTCAGGAAATAATTTCTCTATAATACTTTCCCTAAAATAATTTTAGAGAAATAAACACAAATTTTAGCCTGCTTAATAAAATCAGTAGCAAGTCATGAGTACAGTTTGGACTGTTTTTTCCTTCACATGTTATTTGCTGATGTAGCACCTGTGTCCATGAGTATCTTCAGTACCTTGCAGCCCTGAGCTGCTGTACTGTACTTCAGGGCTGCCCAGTAAGTCTACTCAAATCATCATCAGATTCAAACTGCTTAGCCTGGCTAATTTGAATTTCACATCTCTGCTGACTCATAACCCTGTCAGAACCTTTTTTCTTTATCGTATCTATGCCTCTGGTGGAGTCTCCCTCACAAGCAATAGAAATTAATTATCCCGATAAGAAACGGAACCACAATTACTATGATTTTTGTCAAAGATTTACTGGGGGGTTAATCGTCCTATCTGATTGGGATCATATTACATTTCTATACCGTCTTCTTAAAGGTAGAATTTTGCTATTTTTGTAGCATTTTGGCAGGACTTAATAGCTTTGTCAGAGCAGACGAGCGAGATAGCAGGAAATGATCCTGGCTGACGACACCTTCGGAGTAGTCGAGTAAGAGCAAGTGTGGCACCGTGCCGGCCGCAGCTCTGGACAGCAACTCAGATCAGCACGATAAAAAAAGGGGACTGATTGAGTTCTCTATGTCCACAGGAAGCTGAGCATTGGGGTTCAAGGTTATCTGGACAAATCAGACTCCTGTTTCCATTCATCCCTTCCTCAGCCATCAGCCAGCCCTTCCTGGGCAAACCAGCAAATTAGCAATTCTGATGTCTGCTTGCAGGTCTAGCAAGGGAATGCCTGTGAATCCTAATGTCGTGATTAAATTTTCATATCTGTCCAGGGGAGCTGCTGCATATACAATCTACGCATCCTCCTTTTATTTTTCAGCTCTTTAACTAAGGCTGTTGAGATGGGCAAACATAAACCCTTCAGTAGGGTTAAATAGACAAGGCCAAGGGAGGTTGATCCTTCACTCAAATCATTCAAGCCTTTGTCTCTCCTGATTTATAATTAATGTAGTGAACTTGTATGAATACCAGACAGTGTGCCTCATTTCCTGAGCCTGCTGCAGAGAATGTGTATAACAGGGAACCTCGATCCAAACAGCAAGCCAGACCTGGTATAACCATTATGTAAGATGGCCTTATCAGGCGCTGCCTCCTGCCGAGTCCCGGCCCAGCTTCCCTTCCCTCCCCCTTAACAGTTCTCCCAAAACATGGGCCTTCATTAGCAGGGCTAAATATCCCCGTTCTCTGCAATCTCTATCATTTCTTGCCTTGAGGCAATCCAATAATTACCTGTTCTCGTTCCCCCCTCCTTCTGGCCAGCAGGGAAGTGTTCTGACTTGCATTAGTTTGCATGAAATATTATCAGAATATTGCACATTTCTTCAACCTGCAGCCTCTGACACAGGAAATACGGAGTTGCAGAAGCAGTGATTGACAGATGTCTGTCTTTCATGTTCCTCGGAGAATAGCTGCTTTGTTCTGGAGTTACAGCAAGGATTCTGAAGGAAGGAGGAATGGCGTAATGTGTATAAAGGCTTTTGTTGCTTTGTTTAACCTTCCGTCTGCCATTAGTTTCTAAGCTACAGTGCAGTTCTTTTATACCTTCGGTGTAGTTACAAAGGAACTCACAGTTTTTAGGTTAAATCGGTTGATCCGTGAGCGTTCCCATCTGAGAAATTATCACTTTTTTTTTTCCAGAATAGCACATCTGTTTTTGCAAGGTTTCAAAAAGAGAGCACACAACGGCTTGAAGGGGAATACATTTTTAGTGATTACAGTCAGGATTTTGGTCAAAAGGTCAGGAATTCAGTTTTACATATTCTGCTTCATATCATTCATACAGCAAAAGAGACATGCCTTATTGCTAAACCATAAGATGTAAGAAAGAAAATGCCTCTAATTAGTAGAAAAATGTGTCTAATCCTTATGATATTTACTGAAAATACACATTGAAATAAATCATATAAACACATAATATATTGCTGTCTTTAGGAGGTAATGTCAGGCTTGGAATTTGATGAACATCTTCTAAGTTTTATTAAAGCAAATCCATGTAGATGACATGATTATTGGTAGCCAATAAAAAAAACAAAAAAAAACATTTAAATTTCATTCATGGGTGCTTATTGAAATTTAAGAAAAGAATACACCAAGAAAAGGATCCTTCTGATTCTGAGTTTGTTGTCGAAACATGAGCTTAAACCCTTTCAGTGTCTCGACTCGCCTTGCTGCAGGAGGCAGTGATCGTTTTGGACTTTGTGACGGTCACTTTAATCTCTAATGAAGGCTCGTCCCTGGCTCTTCTCAACTCTCTGATAGCGAAGCAGTCACAAACAGGCCTGTCAGGGGGATTGCAGCGCTAGCTGTACAAATGGCAAAGAAAACCCTAGGGACCGAGCCATGCTTGCATTATGGTCTAATTCAGATATACTGAGCCTTGAAAAAGATAGACTATCATATGAGAAAATTCCTCTGCTCTGTCTCACCAGCTTACTGTGTGACTAAATCACAGCAAACCGTCAGGCTTGCTTTTAAATTAAACGTTGCACATATTACTGCGCCTGTGTGAGATGTATTTCTGCATTTTTCTGTCAGGTGGTCAGCATGTATTTCATACTCTGAACTATAACACCATCAGGTTTATTAGATCTGCAAATGAACATTCTGCTTTTGAGATTGCGTCACAAATTGACTATAAAATCAGCGCTCCTAGATTCAGTCACAGCATTTTTTTTCATTGTGCACGCTGTTTAGTTTCACAGCATTACCATACAAATCAAGACAATTTCGTGTTTAACATCTTTTGCACGATGTAAATGTGAGCTCAAAAGATTCTGTGAAACTGATAACTGCTTTGCTCTGTGTTCTGACACATCCTGCGCTCATGCAGCATGCGCGACAGCTGGTTAGTAATTAGAATAATCTTCTCCCTGGTAGTGATTTGGCTTTTCACGACTGCAGCTTACCTCAAATTGAAACAAAATTTATAGATAAATGCTTTCGCTGTTCCAACAAATTATGCCGCTGTAACTCAGAAGAGAGCCAAGTTGTTTGTTGGGCCGGTAAAAGAGCAATCAGAGTAAACAAACAAAGTGCTTCCTAAGTGCTGTCAGATTAATAATGATGCTACCCAGTGGTAAGGATACAAATAGTTTCCCAGCACTCTGCCCCACATGATCACAATAATTATAGATAACATAATTATCATATCATGTATTCATTACAGATTATCATGATAATTAAAGCTTGCTTCAGGATTGCCAATTTCACTGTGCTGCCAAAAAAGCTGGGGCTTGCTGTGCAAGAGTGAAACTCATACCTTCCACTGTTGCTTGAACACAGAAGAATGCACATTAACAGTTAAGTGGTAGGTTGAAGCTTTAAACATGTGATACATTGTTTTGCTCTGTGCATCTGTCAGATGTTACTGGGCAAATCCCGACGTGGCGGATAATCTGTCACAGAGAACATATAAGCCTTTCTTATGCACAGCAGAGATAAGAGACGGCCATTTTATCAGGCGAGCTGTCGCTCCGACATAGTAGCGTGTTACATGCCTCTGGGAGCGCATCCAGAACCTGTCCTTTGAATGACACAGCTCAAGCTTCCTCAAAATGGACGCACAGGTGGTTTTGAGCTCTAACCTAGTGGATATCATCAGCTACGTTTCAGGTGCCTAATGACAGGAGTTAAATGTTTTTACTTTGGATGCATGCCAACTAGTACGCTGAAAACAGACCAGCTGTTGGTAATGAATTTAAATCATTATCCTCAATTCAAATGTTAACACTTCAACATTTGGACTTAAAATAGACTTTAAAATACTGTTAGTTTATAAATCACTGAAAGGCTTAACACCACAATACATTAAAGATCTGCTACTGTTGTATCAACCTTAAAGACCTCTCAGATCTTCTGGTTCCGGTCTGCTCTGCATCCCCAGAACCAGAATCAAACATGGAGAAGCAGCATTCAGCTTCTATGCACCACAAATCTGGAACAAACTTCCAGAAAACAGCTGAAACACTGAGTTCCTTTAAATCTAGAATAAAACCCCAGCTGTTTGGAGCTGCTTTTGAACTCTAATCATGAAATATTAATCAATAATCTGATGTGCAAAATGTAATGTTGTTGACTGTGTACACTTTGAAATGCCTTGTTTCTGAAAGGTACTATACAAATAAAATTTGATTGATAATACATGGACATCTTTTTGCAAAACAATCTGTTTCAACCCAAAAAAAAATATCTGTGAAATGCTTTGGATTAGTTATCCCAATAAAAGTACACATTTAACACCAGTTTATGCCAAATTTCCTAGTTAAACAAGCAGGATGTGCTTTTATTTTCTAGAATTATTAGTATTTTTTATTTCATTTTGAAATGATGGGGTGTTATTTAGTGCAGAGGATGTTATATTAAACACTGAAAGATTTGTATGAACCATTAATCACATATGTTCTTTCCTCATCTTTGGTTAATAAATCAAATACTCCTGTTAAAAGGAAAGTATGTACATCTGTGTTAGAGCGGTGGTTTGTTGATTGCCTTTTAGAAATTTTGTTCAATGGTAGAAAAAAATAGAATTCTCAGATCTTTAGTGACGTTACATTGATCCCTGATTACATGAGATATGGAGAATTTTTCAGACGAGTCGAATATTGAATCCTTTGAGCATGAGTCAGGTTTTTTTTTTTTTTTTTTTTTTTCGCAAATTAGATAGGATTTGAGTCCAGGTGACAAACCGGAGTCCCTGTTTTAGGTTATCATAGTTGAAAATTTTTGATTGGTTGTTGGGTTTGGACTGCTGTGCTGTTACTACTTCTGTAACTTCACATGTAAGATTTCAACTGAAAATTCATTTGTATTTTTAAAATGCAATTTTGCCAAGTGAACTGTCAGGAGTACACCCGTTCAGTCAAGAAAAGAAAGACATCATTGTTCTTTCCACTAAATTCGGCTTGCTTCAACTCATGAAGGGTGTTGCATTTCCTGACTCCACCAGACAAAATGTCGAAAGCTGTTGTGGCAGCTCCTATTGCTTCAGAGGATTAGATCTTAAACTCTGACCAAGCACCATTAGCAGCTACTTATATAACCACCAAAGAGTTCCGCTTCACCTGAAAATGATGCTCCGCTTCCTCATTCAGATGGGAAACGCTTCCAACATAGACATATATTGACAGAGAACTTGCTGCTTACTTGCTAAAGCTCCGTGTGCGTGCTTTTGTTTGGGATGCATAAAGCTTCTTCAGCATGTTTTTTGAGCGAGTACAGCATTGTACTGAATTTGCCTATGTGCAAAAAAGTGTTTTGATAAGCTTGAGTACTTTGGAGGAAAAAGATGATTCCTGGTTCATTTATCACTTAAACCTGTGAATACCTTCCAACCTTTGTGTATGTTTTTATGTGTTCCTAAAAGAATCTTGTCCTACATCACAGGAACTATTAAATTCAAATGTACCACTATATGTTTTGTCTGCCTTCAGCAGAAAGTTTTTTTTTTTTTTTTTTTTTTACCTTGTAACAAAATTTCAAAGCAAAAACAACCTCAGTTTATATTAAAAAAAAAAAAGGTCAGGAGCTATTTTATAATGGGTCTCGTGAGCTTTTCTGTAGTCATTCAGTCAGGGTCCTAAGAGGAGCTAGGGTTGTAGTGGCACAAGTGTAATGTAAGATGTTTTTTTTTTTTTTTTTTTTTTTTTTTACTTTTTTATGCTAGTGTCGAACCAGATCACTGAGAAGTGTCACCCTGCACTGGCTGTTCTACCTCTTTTTGCCTAAACATACAGAGAAAAACAAACAGAGAGTTTGCCTGTTTCAACGTGGCAGAGGTGAAATGAACGGTGCTCATTCCCCCACGTGTCCCCTTCACTTTTCTTACATAACAGCAGCTAAGCTAGAGCTGGCAAAAATCAGAGGTCAGCTGGTTTTTGGGACAGTGGAACTGTTTGCACCAGAAGGATAAAATGTCAATCACAGGCGAATATCTGTTGATTGTTTTTTTTTTTTTTTTTTAATGTAGCACTTATGAATTAATTTACTAATTGAAGACTTTTTGAGATTTGTATCTCTATACACTCCGCTTCTGTTTGATTCCTTTTACATTTCCCTTGCAGTTCCCGCTTTTAATTCATTGCTTTCAAATGTTTTGAATACGCTGAATGTTTCCATATCTTCAAGAACACTCGAGCAATTCTTGTTGTTAGTAAATATCGAATTTACACTTTTTTGTGATGTACAACCACACTTAATGGAGCTAGATAATTTAATTGTTTTAAATACGAAATTGATAACACACTGTGTAAGATAGTGGCCACTGGCCGTATGTCTAATTTTTGTCCAGGATTCACTAACAAGTCAGAGCTTGGTTGTTGTTTACTCAATAACAGTTTCCACACTGAAGAGTGCTGCTATTAACCTGACTTAGTAGAGCTATATTATGGGGAGTTCAGTGAAAAAAACCCCGTAATGATTTCAAATTTTCCAACTAGCCAGTCATCAATCAAAGTTGATAAAGATGGAAACAGCCCCTTTTCTTGGTTCATTGTTACTTTTCCAGTGTTTTTTTTTCTTTTAATTGGTCCCTTTGCATAAATTAACTATGTTGCTTTTCTCCAGTTAGCACAAAACCCCCCCACAATTTGTGACCTTATTTTCATCTCTTATTTTTTTTTTAGAGACTGCAAGTACTCAATATCTGTTCTGGTTGAAAAAAGCATCATTTTGCCCAATTAATAACCACAAAAACAACCAGCACTTGCTGAACTTTATTGACAGTGCAAGTGAAAGCCAAATTTAGTTTGCTGTTGGATGTATCCATCTCGATGCCGTCAACTCTTTTCATTCCCCACCTTTGGTTTTGATAAAAAGCAAAAAAGCCTTGTCAATCAGGCGAACTAATGGGAATGTGCATTTTGTAATTCCCTCAAAGGGAATGGTAAATTGAAAAGAGTTTGCAACCTTTTAACACACTCGCATACACCAGCGCTGACAGTCGAGCTCCATTATCTGACAGCTCGGAGAGGTTAAAAATAACTGTGCTTGCAGCAAATTAGACGTATCATTTGGCTTCTAAGTGAGAGATGAATCTTTGTGTGGATGCTCCTGCCATGCCGTGACATGGGGGCAATACATCAGGCTGTGTTTGCCTGTCTTTCTCATAAACTCCAAATGGAATTGTAAACAGATGAAGCAATTTTACACTAAATGTATTCTCTCGGAGTTGCTCCCATGCTGCGGAGAGAAGCCCAGCAGTCATGGATACATGCATGTCTGCCCCATGCACTCTCAAGCCAAAGTCTATAAATCATAATTTGGCCGCCTTTAGGAGTATTGCCATCGCTCAAAAGCCAATCCCTCGAGTACGTTATTCTGCGGGGGGGAGGGGTTGTGTTTTTTTGTTTTTTTTATCATATGATAAATCTTATTTCATAGGCTGCTGAAGATTTCTCACTGTGTAAAACAGTTTATCTGTTTTCACAGATAAACTCAGATTAACACATGCTTTTCAATAAGCTGGAGCATGTGCATTGGTTAAAAAAACATGGAGCTACTTACATTTTAAGTTTTCCATGTCACTCTATAGCACTTTGCAACAAGTGCATGTTTTATTTTGTGAGGTGTCACAAGATGAGATTTCAGTTTCCCATTTAAGGCAGCAAAGAGAAGTGGGATCCCCGTTACAATAAGGTAAGTAAAGAGATTTCGAAGGGGATTAGATGACAGCTGAGGTGTATGGTTTCTTCTAAATACTGAACAGGATCATTGTTTATTCATGGATTTTTAATCACTTACTTGAGTAAATGCTGGAAAGATGATCCTCGTGTCATCTTGTCTCACAAGGAACTTTCTTGTACCTTCATGTGTTTGAAGCTTACTTGATTTATTGCTGTGTATTATCACGCCCACCTGGAGTTTTAAAGTGCACGCATTTACCAAGAACTGCGTGGCCCCGACTCAGTCTGCTCAACAAGGTTTATCTCATCCTGCGCAACTGACAGGTATTGATGTGATACAGGGATAAATGCCTCGGATTGATGGAAATAAAGCCAACCCAACTGTTCCCCTGCCGTGCATCGCTGATACATGAGACTCCTGTCTCTCATTAAAGGAAGTAAATGCTTTAGGCAGCTTCCCTGCATAAACGTCAGCATTATGTTTGGGTATGTACGTGTGCGTTCGTGTGTGTACATGTGCATGTGCACACAACTGTGTGTGGATACAGTGTTGTCTATGATGCGTGGATCTGTTTTGGTTATTTTGCATTTCTGTAGTCTTTCCCTCCCTCCTTGCACAATATATTTTCAGCAGCTATGAATGGGCAGGAGGAAAACTTGCAACAGACTCTAAACATCATTTGTTGTGGTATTTGATTACATTAAACAGTGTGCAATACAACTGACTAACCTTCAGCTGTTGTGTTAAACAGTGCAGGATTACAACAAAATCAACTCTTTGTAGTAAGCCTAGGCTGGTATTGGTTTCAGGCTATATCAAGGTTTTTTAATAAGCGATAGTTTTAAAATCACTATGTTTTCTGCCATGCTTTTCTTGCTATTGAAGTCCCCTCAATAAAATGCCACAGAAAATGCTGGAGAGACCACAGTTTTCCCCTCCCTCACATATTGCTGTGCTCTACCGCTCATCATGCTGAAAGAAGACTCAGACATGTTTTCTTGCTAAAAAGAAAGATCAATTTAGCTGTTTTATATTTCCTGCTGCGAAAAATACCAGCCATCTCTCTCACTGTTACTGTGTTTTTAAAACTATGAATTGCACATCTGTTTAGCAGCAGACTGCAAGCTTGCTACTTGAGGACACAGCCTGACTAATTACCGTGCAATACCAACCTAACATTCCGCCACTCCCGAACCAAAATTTTGGATCAAAGTTTGGTAAAATAAATTGCTTACATAGTGCACCTAATCTACTAAAGAGATGAAATTTTAGCTATGAGATAAATAGAAGTGAGAGGTTTCTCAATTGTGCTTGCATCACAGGCAATCCGACTGTGGGTCTAAATTTTCGAGAGCTCGTGTTAACTCTATATTTGGATTTCCACTGGAGTGGATTAAGGATTCTTTACTGCAAACCCACGGGATTCTTGGAGACATAAAAGAGGAGACTGTTTGCATCCATGCTGTACAAATAATTGCAGGTTTCAAATGGAGTGTAATTTCAAGCACCAGCTATAAGGGGGTGTGTGGGCTTTGATGTACAAAATCCACAGTTCATGGGGGATTAGCACCCCAAAGGTTAGCTGCTGCTAATTACAGGAGATTGGTTATACATATCTAACAAGGCACGAAGACAGCCTTAATAAATGTGAAGATTCATCAGAAACAAGGATAAGCAGTGACATGTACAGTATTTGAATTACAGCGAATTGATACCCTATAAAACCTTTCTTTCTCACAGCAGAAGAAATTGTCTTTCGTCCTAAAATTATAGCTAGCGCAGTTTGAATTCTCGGTTTATTTGTGAATGCATGATTTCTGCAATCATATAAATTAACCTCTCAGATATTTCTACAGCGCCTCTTGCTGCAGTAGTTTCTTTTTCCACTGTATTTTGCTTGCAGCATTCAGTGCCGCATTACCATAATCCTTGGTTCCTTTCCACAAACCACCACTGGCTAAATGAATCTATTATTTTTCCCTGCAGCCAAAAACATGCAACATAATGCAACACATTGAAGGGATTGAAAGTTGTGATAGGGCACACATTTTCAATATAGCATCTTTTTTTTCTTTTTTTTTTTATAAAATGTTTTTTTATTTTTACCAATCACTGGAAATATCACTACACTTGACCTATAATAATTTGAATGTTGTGGTATCAAACCCAAACTACAAAAATACCCATAATTCAATTCTGTGCAAACCATTTAATCAACCTGTGGTTTGTGAATGATGTTGATTCTTTGGACTTGACAAAGGCCAAACTGAAACTGGCCGGTGTGGCCTGCTGTTCATATGGCTCTAAATTAAATATGTCCGAGCGAAGGCAGACACTTGCTCTGCCGCGGGAAACGCTATTTCATCTCCTAATGAGTATGCCTGAGGGGGTCCCACAGGGGGGGATCCACTTCGCCCTTCATTAGGCATAGCACTGCCTCTGCCTTCATGCTGTGGAGCAACCTCCTGGAGAGGGGCCTCCCACTTGAGCTGGACATCCCACGCTCTCTTACCCCTGGACCAGTGGACTGCACCTCTCACTCTCCCTACTGTCCTTTTTCATTCTCAATTTTTCAGGGTCTTCAGTAGATCGCTCCTCATCAAAAATAAGCTTGTGTTAAAGCAGCAGACCTGGTTAGACAGGAATGAGAGGGTGGTCCTCACTGTTGCTAAAATAGTTTTAATGAGCAGGTATGTTTCTATAACTATGTTCTCAGTGTAGAGATGCACCAACAAAGAACTTTGTGGTTGATTCCTGTGTTTTGGACAGCTTTAACCTGCCGATACCATTTTTGGTTGATTTATTCTCTTTATAAACTGCAATAAAAGAAGATAAGAAAATAATTCTAGATATTCCTTTCTAGGTGTCCTGCTGTAAGCAGTCATTCATTATTTGTAATTGGTAGAGTTAAGAGCTGCAAAATGGCACAGTTGGTAGCACTTTTGCCTTGCAGCAAGAGGTCCTGGGTTTGAATCCTGTCATGGGGTCCTTCTGGATGCAGTTTGCATGTTTTGTGTGGGTTCTCTCCAGGTACTCTGGCATCCTCCCACAAAATGACTGTGTGGTTAATTGGTCTCTCTAAATTGTCATTTACAGTGAGGTGTGTGTGTGTGTTTGTTTGTTTGTTTGGCCTGTGTGTCTCTGTGCTGCCCTGCGATGGACTGATGAGCTGTCCAGTTTGTAGCCTTCCTCTCACACAGTGACTGCTGAAAAAAGACACAAGTCACCCTGTGACCCTGCAAGAATAAGTGGGTATAGACAATGAATGGATGGATGGTGGAGGTAAGGTTTTCACTATTATTTTAAAACAAAAACGAATTTGACATTTGTAACTTGGCTTCAGTAATTAGCAATGACTAGTAAACTCTATTGAAGGCTCCTGTTTGCCCTAGAAAATGGAAATCCTCACCTTAATTCAAAATTTTCCCAAAGCCCACCAACAAGCTCAAAGGGCAAAACAGCATTACTTCACTGTGCGGCATTTAGCCATCTTGCTATCTGCTGAAAGATTTGCTATCATTCTCTTGCACCCTAAATAAATGGCCTGACATATCTCCTCAAGTCTTAGAAAACAGTTTCCTTGCAACTGCATTGTACATTCTCGCTGACACTAAAGCTATGTCACTTTGAGTCTCCTTTAGCATTCCTTTAGCAATAATGTCTGGTAGCACATTGGCATGGTGTGTTTCCTAATCAACAGTAAGGGATTTTAATTTTTGCCTGGCTGGTTACTGATCCAGTTGTTAAACTTACAATTGGTTGGTTCTGGTCACAAGGTTGAAGGAGTGATTAGCCTGAGAACTGTGGACGACTCCTCTCATCTGACTTAGAAGCTCCCTTGTACCTTACAAAGTGTTGACACTGTCCTGTCTGTAATAAACCTACAAAGCGAAGGCAGTATGAGAGAAGGGGGATAGTGGTTGTCAGCTGACTTAATGCCTGAGTCTCTTCATGACTGAGGCTTAAGAGATGATTGCTATTCCAGAGCTTTTGGGATGTGTTTATGCAATGATTAATCTTGGCACTTGTCTATTTGCCTCAGATTAGATCACCATTCTGTGTCCACCTGCAGTCAGGAAAGCTGATTCACCAAACCGGTAGAAGATGCAGTGCGTGAATAGAGGAAGCACGCTTTGCGCATGGCTGCTTAATCCTGCCATGTTAAACAACACCAGGCCAGTGTTTGTAGGACTATGAAAACAGCAGTGCAGGGGAATGTGTCTCACATGCTGTAAGCTCTCCTTGAACTCTGTGTGGTAGTAGATACTCCATGTGCACCCCTGTCGTCTAGGAATGCCTTTTACACGGTCTGGTACAACTGGAGAATGACAGTGGAGCTGCTCTGTAGCTGTAACTAATGAGACATTTGTAGGTTTTGTTGATTTTCTATGTAAAAGCCAGGTTTCTGAATGTATTAAGAAACTTGCAAATTCTAACTTTGCAACATTTTGCTTGATTCCAATTTGAGGAGGTGTATATATATATACACCTTTAAATCCAAAACCTCAGTTTTATTTTTTACATCATTTTCAAATTTTCTCACCTGTAAATATCTCACATGGCAATAACTTTATTGCAATCACTTATTTCATATCAAAGATAACCTATGATGAAAAAAAATCCACTTTAAATGAACAAGCTTTATGATGAAAACTCCTTTCATTTCTCCCACTATATGAGTGACCTACCACAGCAATCAATGGACTCTTAAGTGTACAAAACACACATAATGGCTATTCAATAAGCAAGGGTGTAAAGCAGGTTGTACTCAGGCACACTGATTATACCTATAATTCCTTCTAAGTCCACTCGCTGATGTGCAATACACACAGCAGTGTGCTCCACGTCAGCAGTGTATTCTTGACTTGGAACTTGCATACAATTTTACCTATCAGTACATTGAGTTTTGACACTGATTTAAACACTTTTATTACCGCCTTATGTGAAAGAGCATGCATATGAAATGAAGACGATGGTGTGCTATGATGTTTCTGTGCAAAACTACACCAGGGTTCTGTAGTTTCACTTTAGAAGTCAGATATTGTGATCGAAGTTTCAAAAGCAATCTTTCACCACAGCTGCAAGGTCTCTCTATTTTCCACAACCCAAAGAAAGTTGTCATTGTTTTGTTCATTTTCCTACTGAAGTAAAGAACAACATAAAGCTCTCAATTAATTGCTTTCCCAGTCAGATTTGTCACTTATTTTCCATTACAGACATAAATTTATTATTAAAACATTTATGCTGGATCCTAATATGAATTTTGTTTTTTTTTTTCAGTTTTCTGCAATTAGTTTGTAATGTCTGGTATTACACAAACATCTGCATTAATATTTTGTTTACTGACCCGTTGTTTTTTGGGGGGGTTTTCGGGAGGGGCGGGGCGGGGGGGGGAGTTCTGAATACTGAAACCTTGTGCTTTTATAGCTTCCTTCATTGTGTGAATGTGTGCCTGAATGGGTGAATTAGGGTTTTGTGATATGGCCTAAGGTCAATATCATGATATATTGAGCTGTTCATCTTGATAATAATTGGATGATAACACTAACCCCTCTTGCCCCCAGTTAACATTGCTAATGTTTGCATTGGAATGCATCCTAGAATTTTGACTTTTCCCCAAGTCTAATAAGGAAGTTCTTGAATGCACATAAAACAAAATGCAAATGCGCAAAGTGAAAAGAGACGAAAGTGTAGTGAAGCAGGTGTTTTGACAGTGCTTTTCTTCTGAGGCCCAGTGACACCGGTGATCTGTAGAAAGGTTGGGTGCCTCTAGTTTCAGCTCTATCAAGCTCTGGATCTTTGAGCACCAGGATTCAGTATCACAGCTAATGTAACAAGGCTCATTTGTCTCAATCACAAGTCCCTGGAAGTATCGGCTGGCCATTGATGTCATTCATCTTCCTTGTCCTTGCCTGCTCTTTTTCAGCTGATGAAAACCCAAGACCTTCAAGGTGAATGGCACCCTCGGTGCTTGTCAGCTCCAGTGTTAAAAAAAAACAACAACTTTTAAATAAGAGTCTGGAAAAAAATACAAGAATTTCCAGACCAGATTTGTACTGTGCAGAACGCTTTTTGTTTATTTGTTGAGGGGTGGCATATTCACATTTTCACATTTTTAGGAAAATGAAAACACAAGCACATTTTTTTAATCTTGTTCCCCTTAAGACATTTTTGTGTTTTGTCGTAGTCTGTACACAGGACCTGCAGCTGATAAAATTGGCAGTATTGTCAGAGCAGATGTTATTTATTTTTATAATTATTATAACTTATAATTAGACTTTTTTTTATCACATTTTCACATAAACATACACAAAGTGAATAATAAATTAATGTTACAGCAAGTATAAAAGCAAACTTTTTCTTTTTTTTTATATATATATATATATATATATATATATATATATATATAAAATTAATATTTTTTTTTTTTTTTTTTTTGAAGATTTTTTAATTTATTATAATTC
>CAEFZY010002742.1:0-14884 GCA_903066815.1 Brachyrhaphis roseni
TGTAATATTTAAAACTTGAATACATAAAATCAGTTTTTTAACAATATGAGGTGTTGTTTAATTTATTTTTAACATTGCATTTTCATACATTTATGCTAGGGTTGCCCAAGTCTAGTTTTCCAGTTTTCACTGCAACTTTAGATGTGTTCCTTCTCTAACACCTGGATCATTGACTCATTACTACAGAACTGAGTTGCTGCTAATGAAGGAAGTCAGCTTTTTGTCTGGGGTATGTTTTACCAGGGATGCATCTAAAAGTTGCAGTCTGGAGGACTGCACTTGGGCATTCCTGATTTATATCGTCAATGTGGCCCGCTGAGGGTGGCCAATATGCTGAAGTGGCCCTTGGTGAAATTGAGTTTGACACCCCTGATCTACACTAATAACCTGATAGCTAGACAATGGCATAACATGTTACATAATTTTCTTTTGTTTCTGACTTACTTTAAAATCATTTTTTATGAACAGTTATTATGTTATTGACTTGTTAGGCTGATTAATGGAAAACTATAGAAGTAACAAATAACATGGACGCCATAGTGATGAAATGTGTTGTTGGTGTTCTGGAATCTGGCATGTGGGAGATTCCTGATCGCGTTGGTAGTGATTGTTGGCCTGCCTGGTCTAAGTTAGTGGCAGACAGATGGTTCATTTCTTCACCTGCCAAGCATTTTTAGAGTCTCTTTCCTTTTCCTCACATTTTCCGCGATTGGGTTCCCAGATGGTCGTCCAGCACAAACCATCTGGCGCTCCAGGGTTGGTCAAATCCTGGTTTATACCGCTAATCTACAGCCGAAACTCAAACTACACAGAGGTACTGTAAATCACTTCGTTTCAGGTATATAAACCAGTAAATATACTTGAAAAGGCTTAACGGACATTATTCAGGGGGTGGCCTGTTTCGTAGGCCTCCTTCATCAGGAGATCGGTTGGGATTGATCAGCCTGGGTCGTTAAGAGCTCTGTGTTCTTGTTTCCTTTAGCCAACAGTCATTTGTCAGCAATAGGAGGTCAGCGGGGGAGAAATAGGGGGATTAACCCTTTATCCCACCATGATGGATGATTCTGGAGGTTTGAACTCGATAGGAAAATGTTGATACCTGAGTTAGAGGTCTGGCCTCGACTCGACCAGGCGGTTCAATAAACAGGCTGATTGTGATTGAAGGCAATCTGCTGCTATTCACGCTTGAACTGATTGAAAATGATAAACTGATATATTTTTAGACTCTTTGAGCCGCTGTTAGCCTGCAGCTGGACGTGGCTTCTTAATGTTCATTAATGGGTTTAATGACATGTTGATGTATTACGTTAGTCTACAATATCCTGTGATTGGTTTTGCCAACATAATTTGTTTTATCTGATTGAATCATCTATTTACAAGAAAAAATATGGTATTAAAAAATTTGTTATTACTGAAATCCAGGCTTTAGAAAAATAATCCTCATTAAACTGTCAAGAGATGTCTTAAATATATTACCAGTTGGCTAGTTTGTGATCTCATGATTATGTCTAATATTATGACTCTTATCTTGAGATGATCAGAGGATTTAAATTTAACGAGGCATAACGGGCCATTTATCTCAAGATGGTTTGTTAATATCAACTCAGAACAAGATCACATCTCAAGATAATAAAATAATTACCTGTGTATGAAGATAAATTGGAGATAATACAAAAATTTAAAATGGCAGCAAGATGAAACAGGCTTTAAATTTAAGATAAAAATATATTGAACTGGTATTTGTTAAAAGTTGTTTGTTTATCGCAACAAAATTGTGTACTTGAGTTTTATATAAAAAATGTAGGATTTTGTTTATCTTAAGATAATTAAAGTTATTAAATGATAAAATAGGTTTTTTTTATCTCAACATAATGAGAGAATTAAACTGAAAATAAGACAAAACAGGCAGTTTTTTCATGACAATATTATTTCCTAGTTATTTCTGCTGAAGGATTATTTTTACAACTATTTAATCATATTTAGGTCAAACAGAGATTAAAGTTTGGGTCACATGACTTTTCTACTTGTTGTGATTGGATGTTCTGATTGGTGCAGTCAGACCCTACTACAGGTAAGACGATGACTACACACAGCCTCACCACAGAGCCCCTATTTTAATTCCAGGCATCTTGCTTCGTCGGAGTAAAACACTGCCAGAGTCGGAGAGCAGCAGATTAAAAAACGACTTAGAGAATTTCGCCCCATATTTCCAGAATGAAGAAGGAAGGTTTCCCGTCCCCAGCTGCAGCAGGAAGTCCGTTTAACAAGATGGCTGCTAGTTGAAATGTTCCCAGCAGGAAGCCGGGTCGCCTCCATTTGTCTGCCGGATCCTCCTTACAGGTTCCTCATCACTTCGCTCCGGGATATTTTTTCAAACCGAGAAAAGGACACCCTTTCTCCGTGGTGTATCCCTGAGCATTTTTCATCAGTGTGTGTGTGTGTGTGTATTTGAGCATGCGAGCCGAATAAATAACTGGCGGCTTCTTCTCTGAATGATCTCTGCACTCTCAAGGTAATGATGGGGAACCTCTCTCCAGCAGGGAGAGCATTCTTCACGAGACGCACAATTTTCTGGCTAAGGGGAGAATAATTTGCTTTGCTCTTCAGTTTGCTTTGAAAAGGTTGCAGCAGAGACGGAGGAGGAAACCTGGAGAGCAACAGAGGTCGTGTGTTTGCTCCGTTCGCTTGTACATGCGGCAGAAAATGAATGATTACCATAAGAGAGCCAACGAAACACAACACTTAAAATGTTTTAGTTGCTTCGTTTTTATCGTGAGCAGAACGCCAACCTTCGCCAGGTCTCGCTAAATATCTTTTAGCGGACTTAATTCACCAAAATGGCCGCTGGACATAAAGGCCATAAAGAGTCAGATAGCAAAAGGAAAAAAAAAGTTGCTATTTTTCAAATTCATTTCCAGAAAAGAAAGTTTCCCGAATGTTTCCTGGAACTTTTTCCAGTTTAACCATTTTGGCCCAAGTTTCAAATCTCCTCCTTATTTTAATTGTAAGCAGTTCTTTAAATGTCCTGTGAGTAAATATATTTGTTCATTTATCCTTTTACATTTCGAGAAGCCACTTGGAGAAATGTTCCGTCTCCTCAGGAATACAGGAAGTTATGGATGTTATTAAGTAAAAGTTTATGAAACTGGAAAAAAAATTAAATAATTTGGTGAAAAAGTGTAATTTTATAAAAGCACAAACATTTTAATTGGGGAATTTTTTCTTCAAGTTGAAATGGTTTTTATTGTGATTCTGCAGTTAAAGATGAGTTTCTGCTGATTTGTTTGTATTTAGTGACACATTCTGTGTATTTGTTTTCTGCTTTCTGCTGTACTGTCATGGCAACCCTGCGCCCCCCTCCTGTTCCCCCCTCCCTTCTCTATAACAGCGGCCGTATGTGGGCTGTGACCCGGGCAGGTGACTGCAGAGCCACAAATTGATTGGCCGAGGCCTGTCGCCAGGCACTGACTCTTCATCACTGAGTGTTTTGGGCATTGAGATAATGGCCGCCATTAATCTAGAGCCACACTCAGGGCGGTTCACCCCCACTGACACACGCACACACACACACCTAGCACAAAGCTTGCTCTAGATGTAGCTGCTTTATTCACTATCCTCCTTTCCTGTCTTTCTGGTTGTTGACTCTATTTGTTCCTCTTTTTTTGTCTCTTATTGTTTCTAAATTTGTAGAAATTTTATAAATCCTTATTTTGTCACCTTACAGCTATAGAGGCTGTTGTAAATCTGAAGTGAAAGAAAATGTCAAATTTTTCACTTTTTTTTCACTTTTAGAAAAAGCTAAGGCATAATGAAATCTGAAAAGTGTGGCATGATGGATTCACTGCAGAGCCTCCTGTTGTTGTAGTTTCAGCAGCAGATATTATGGGATTCGTCACACATTATTTTTGCTCATAGTTTTATGCCAGATAAATCAGGCTCACTTCAAAAGCCCTGCCACAGATCCTCTTGGACTTTGACTAGACCGTTCTGACACATGTAACAGAGACTCAGCGCTCCGTCGGATGAAAATAGATCCGGTCCAGACGGTCGGCTCTGAACCAGAACCAGGACTCCAGTTGGCTCTAAGCTGGAAGCGGCCGGGCTTTGAATAGGCCGCTGTTAGCCAGCCGGTTTCAGATGCTAATGATGACGGCGACTCTGACCTCAGAGTTTCTGCTGATGCTGAGCTCAGAATCCCGTCTCAACTCCTGCTGCTGCTTAGTAAGGAGAACGGAGAGATTTCAGATTTTCCTCCTGATCTCTGGCTCTGGGAGTGTGTTAATATTCTGCACATCAGTGTGTGTGTGTGTGTGTTGAGATTTGCATCCCGCGGTGTTTCCCGCCCTGATCCGGCGGAGCTCAGAGGAAGACCTCGGTGTCGCTCACTTCCCTGCAGCGCCGGGTTTCGGTGCTGAGCAAACACTAATCTCACCTGCTCTCATTAAACAGGCCTTCACTCTTCCTCCTCCTCTTCTTCCTCCAGGAGGATGACATCAGTCCTTTGGATCAAACCATCAGGAGGAAGAACGCTGACATTTATCATCCTGATGTCTCATAGATCTATAGATCCGTGTCTGAATTCTGTCCTAAATGCAAACAATGATGAAAAAGAAGATTTTTGATTTTTTTATTGAGTTTGAGATCAGGACTTTGTGATCATAATTCCAAAACATTCAGGAATGAATCTCATTGTGAAGCTGCAGTCTGGCTTCATGCTGTTTTCAGAGTGACGGCTCTTCAGCCCGGCTCATGTTTCTGTGGGTCATGACTTCAGCAGCTCTGAAGCAGATGAAACAGATTTTCACCAATGATTGATGCTTCCTCTTATTTTTTCTCTAAAACACATTAAACAGTTATTATGAATTTATATTTGTCAGCAGGCTGACCATGTTTCCGTGTTATTAATAATGCAGACTTGCAGTGTCACGCCGGATGACCAAAAGCTGCCCCGAAAAAGCTGGTTTCCATGACGACCCGTGAAACAAAAGGAGCTAGAGTGGTGTAAGTGGAACCTCTGGAGGATTTCGTGTCTCTGCTGACGCTGCAGAAAAAATGTGTGTGTGTGGGGTGAGTTAAAGGAGGAGAGATAATCCTCTGGGTTCGTTCTAATTATCTGTGAGGATCAGCGGGGGGGTTACGGGGCGACTCCTGATCCAGTGGATATAAAGGCCTGATTGGATCACTGGCCTCACTCCTCATCAGTCGAACTCATGGCGTTTCTGTGGATTCACCAACGAACACAAACAAATCCGAATTACTCAGTCAAGTTTTCCAAACAGCCGATTAAGAACAAGATGGACCCGAGCTCCACAAATCCACTTCTGCTCCAATAAGCGAGGCCTCCCAGAGTTGGACATGTCAGACTGGAGACAATCAGGACTCATTTCCACACTGTTTTTTTTTTTTTTTTACTTTTTATTAATATTCGCTGCTTATGGGGAGAGAGGGAAGGGAAGACTACGCTGTACATCAGTTAGTAGTCCAACATCCACAACAGTTTGATGTTCTGACCTCAACCCAATGACTCGGTCACTGCACTGACTGAGAGTGGACACTGAGAATCAGACAAACTCATATTAAAATCAGATTAAATAAGCTTTTTTTTTCTGTACATCAGTTAGTAGTCCAACATCCACAACAGTTTGATGTTCTGACCTCAACCCAATGACTCGGTCACTGCACTGACTGAGAGTGGACACTGAGAATCAGACAAACTCATATTAAAATCAGATTAAATAAGCTTTTTTTTTCATATACGATTTCATTTATTAAGGAATGAAGACTTCCAGGCTCACCTGGTGTGTGATTTGATTGGGTAGAATGGTCATCTTGTGATTGGAAGGTTGTAAGTTTGATTCCAGCTTCTTCCTGCCACATGACAAAAGTCTCCAGTCTGGAGATTTGGTCTCAATCAGCCCTTTTTTTGTTTTTGTGAAGGACAATCATTTTGTTCCCAGACACTCATAATTCATTTAATTTGTTGTTTTGTTTATTCATTTTTGTTTTTTAATGTCTTCCGGTTCCAGTGTCAAATGTTCTTTAGTATTTAAAGCTTATTGATCTTTGAGAATGTGTTCTTACATTATTATGCCGTTGCCGTCGTATTACTGGAAAATTGTCTCAATACAACTATATTGAGGAATATTGCTGTATTTGTCCCAGAATAAACTTTTCGGACAATTTATTGACCAGCAAAATTTGTTACGGTGACAGGCCAAGTCCAAACTGCACCTGGATTTCAGAAAAAAAAAGTAACCCTACAGATGAGCACGTAGGTGGCAGTGTGATGCTCTGCTGTCCTGGACCAGGACGATCCTCCGTCTCTAGCTGTGCTAATCATCAGCTGGTTTACTGGAGGCAGGAAACAGCAGACTAATGACGGTGTTCAGAACCAGGTGTCCTCATTGTTGTCACCTGTCTAAGCCTGAGACTGTTATTACTGTATGTACTGATGTATGTGCAGTTCTGCTAATTGATGCTCAGATTGTCACCCTGGCTTTAATTAAGCCTTATTAATTAATCCCAACCAAGAGGCTGTTGTTTCCTATAATTACCTTAAAAGAGCAAATTTTTATGGCGCTAATCAAAGACGTTGTGCTGGTTTCTCTCATTCCTTGCCGCAGCAGAAGAAATTATTGACATTTGCTCATGTAAATGTGCCAGCGGTGGTCTTTCATCGCAGCCTGTGACATTTTGGAAGGAGCTGAGATCATGGAGACGGAGCTCTGGGATTTTTATTTTTTTTTTCTTGAGGAGAGGCGTAATTAAGAGCGGAGACAGGGGGGCATGTCAAGAGCTGAGAAGTTCCGACATTGTTTTAGAAATCCACTCCCGCCAGCGGGAGGATCCCCACGCCGGCACACAGAAACGCGTTGGGGTGGGGTTGATGGATAGGCGGAGGTTTTCCCGCTCCGCGGCGGCGGATCGGCTGAGCGCGGAGTAAATGGGCCTTCACCCGGCTGCCGCGCCGCCGTTATACCTGTCACATTATGTCACATCCGCCTGCTGCCTTCATTAACTACCCAAGCTGCTTACCGTAGCCGTTCAGAGCTCATTTTGTCTTCAGGTGATAATTCCGATGCGGCTTCTCCTCGGCGTTCAGCACCGATAATGGGACTAAAAGCGGAATTTGTTGGGCTGTGGTGTGATGGAGGAGGCCTGCCTGCTTCACACAGGCAGCAGACAAAGCAGGCGCCATGCTCTGGAGGCTGCCAGCGCGCTGGGAATGCCCTGCTTTCTATCTGCGGCGCAGCATGCGGCGCATGATGGACGGCCACCTGCACCAGCTGCGCCACCTGCACCCAGCCCATTGTGCGCTCGCCTTATCGCGGCCGGCCCAGTTCCCGGCTCCGCTCCGCTCACATTGTCGCTGCCCGTTGGGCTGTTCGGAAGCCCGCTGGCGTCGTGGTGCCTGCTTTCAGGGCCAGCCACTTATCATTCCCTCTGGAAACAGACGCCTCACCTTTTGGTTCCCTTCAAACTCAGCCTAACGTCTCTTTCTTCTGTCTTTGTCTCCCAGTATAAAGTTTTTGCAGCCTGTGTTGGCACCAACTAGAGAATTTTTCATGAAACCCCATGAAATGAGTTAGACATAAAGACCTAAATATGTTAAAAGCAATAAGAACATACAAATTACGTCTTACAGCGTTGACCAGTACTGTAATACTGTTCTGCTTTAGACTCTCCAAGAATGCATCCTGTTCTGACTTTATCCAGATGACAGAAGTAAAGGAATTTATCTTATAGTTGACTTTTTATGAACCTCAAGCTCTACATTTTAGCTCTCCAGATGTCTTCCTCCAGATTAGTCGGCTTAATCTAACAGAAAGTCCAACTGCATTCTTAAAAGAATCAAAGCATTTCATGTGAGCTCAAAAGCAGCCGATTCTGAAAAGTCTAGAACCTGCAATGTAACGCGAGTCCACACCTTAGGAGCATCACAGGTCCATCTGTGGTTGTGATGGACTTTGAATGTGACAACATTCCAGTTACCCTCATCAGACCACACCAACCAGCCAATGAGGCATTGAGTGCCAAACATTACAAGAACTTCTGTCTGCCATCGTTAATGAACTGGTGATCAGTGGTGTTCCACTTTTGACCGACACCAACTGAAGGTTCCAGCCGGCTCAAAAAGACCTGTCGGACTTAGAGACACTGAAGTTACTCTCAAAGCAAGTTGCCACTCAAAGAACTCTCCTTCTTGTACTGATTTGGTTTGGGTGCCTTCAAACATTGCCCGTTTCCACCAGATTGGGGAACCTAGCATCAACGTCACAGTTCTTGCAAAAGACCAGTTGGGGAACCGGAACAGGCTCTGAACTGTGTTGGTTTAAAAGACCTGTGGGTGTTGATGGGTGAGGACCCATAAGATTGGACTTTAGGCTTGTGTTTTACCAAAATCTTTATCCCTGTGTAAATACTAGAGTAGAGAAAGGCCTTTTAAAGGTTTGTGTATCATCCACAAATGTGTGACCTGAGATCAATGTAGCGCCGTTCCTCCATCCTCTGCTTCATGTGCAACGTGGTTTCCTCCTGACGAGGCGAGCTGCTCTCTGTAGCTCCTCCACGCTACTTAACGCCAGTCGCAGTACTGTGTCTTATAGCAGGATGTCTGATATAAAGACAGACATTCTTTCTATCTGTCGGTGGGACCGACTCAGACTAGACATTTAGCAGAATGATGAAGTTGAAGTCAGAAGTTTTCTCTGCAGCCGAAGCATTTCTGTGTTTAGGGGAGAGGACAATTATGAAAATATAAATAGAAAGTTTTTCTAACGTCAACATCAGACCTACGTTTTTATTCACAAACCAGTGTATGAAAAAATATTCTTGCCCATAATTTGATAGTTAGAGGCACAGATCCGCCCCCCTGCTTCTCACCATGGACCCAGAGTCTGACAACTAACTGAGAGTCATTACTAGACTGAGGGCAACCAGACTAGTTTTTTTTCTAAATTATTATATGTAGTTAAATATTATTGCTGAGGGGCACAAGCAGGCCTTTTGACATAGATAAAACAAAAACAAAAATTTGAAAAAATATTTTTTGAAAAAAGAAAAAAAAACTCAAAAAGGGCATCAAGGATAAAAGGGGCAGAGGCTCAAGCCCCTTTTGGACAGGCACGCCTGCCTGTCCGAATAATATCGGTGTTTGACTTCCACTCATTGGGAAAACCTAGCAGGAGTTTTTAAAACAATGTACCAGGAGTCAGGCGCAATGTTCCCTCTAAGCTGCGCGCCTGCGCAGTCGCGCACTGTTCGCACATGTTCTGCGCACAATAAAATCTATGCAGCGCATAAAATAAAACCCAACATAAACTATACATTGAGCTCAGTCATCAGTTTTGACTATGGACCAATGACGAATAACAATCTAACTCAGTGAGTCACAGGTGTCCAGCCAATGATATACGGTTCACTTACGCTACGCAGCCAATCACCGCATGCTATTGTGTGTACGTGTCTTGCCCATATGCGCTGTGGCACCGGGCAGATTTGCTAATTGCTAGGTAGGAAAAGTCCAACATATTCGGACGCACTTCAGTCCTCGGAGGTCCGCCGGACATGTCCGCGCAAGTATATATTTTTATGGTAAGTAATGTGAGTGTATCAACAAGAGAGTTGTAAATATTCAGGTTAGCTTAAGCTAGGTTAAAATAACTGCTGGTTGTTGTTTCTCAGCCCGTATTGAACCAATATGGGACGTGATTTATTCCGTATTGCTATAAATGTCTGATAGACAAACTATCACACATCTCAACAAAAGTGTAATAATAACGACCAAAACAAAACACAGGACATATTAAGGTCAGCTAAATTGTCGTTGCTGGACCTAAATACGACCACCCCCCTCTCCTCCCCCCACGAACTGACGCTGTTGTCACGGTTGCTTAGAGACGGACACTGCGCAGCCGCAGTGAGCTGCTATCAACCGGCGTCTTTTTAAAATGTCCACTCAATATTACACCGTCCTTAAAACCTCTGGCAGAAATACAGACGGTAGTGGGAAGACACACATTACAGGCTAAACAGTTACAGTGACGTTTAATAGGGCCATTAAAAAAAATGTGTCAGCGATATTCAGTGGCTCATAGTGAAATCTTAGTGATATCTGTGTGATATCAGAAGAATGGGTCAGAAGAGGAACCGCAGAACCTAAAGAACCAGACATCAGTGTCTTCATCCCTCAATCATTTCCTGAGTCCAAAAATAATATGAATGGCAATTTAAAAGAACAAATTATAAACATAGATTAATAGTAAATAATCTATGTTTATAAAAAACGTTTGTTAGGATTGTGTAGGAAAAACGTTGAAATCGTGTATCAAATCACGTTGTCATTTAAAGTGTAAAATAGCAAAATAATTTGTCGTTCTTCACCACCATTGACGCTCTGCCTGAACGCCTGGTTGGGACCCACAAAGAATTATAGAATATAGTGGGCCGTGAAGGATACACCGAACCCATCCTTCAAATTTGGGGAAAACAAGGATGCATTTGAAGGAGTCTTCGAATTCGGACAGGCCTTGTCGCCACGCTGTAACGTAATCGGCCTACAAATCCGTCCTTCGAAGGATGCAGACTCTGAATTTGGACACAGCTAATGACAGTGTGGTTGTCGGAGGACTGCTCTACTTCCTCATAGGGGCAGAGCCGGCGTCATGTCATCCTGTGTGTTTCAGTTCAGTTACAAAATAAAAAAGGCGACTTAAACACCAACTCTGACAGATCACCAGTAGAACGGTAGCTAATCTACCACATTGATCACTTATTAATAATTGCAAAATAAACATCATGCCATAAAAACATAAAACTGTAATGGACTGGATATTTTGTTTTTTTGTGTGGTGATATTATTATTACTATTATTATTATTATT
This sequence comes from Brachyrhaphis roseni, assembly GCA_903066815.1. Classification (NCBI taxonomy): domain Eukaryota; kingdom Metazoa; phylum Chordata; class Actinopteri; order Cyprinodontiformes; family Poeciliidae; genus Brachyrhaphis; species Brachyrhaphis roseni. The sequence continues at coordinate 10,883 of CAEFZY010002742.1, forward strand.
AAAAAACAATAAAAATATTAAATTATAATAACGTTATATTATTACTACTATTATTATCAATAGTAATAATATTTAATAATACAAATGATTATTTATTATATTGATAATAATTATTTATTATTATTGTTATTAACAATAATTATAATTTATTCTAATCATTTTAGTATACAGTAAACCCTCGTTTTTTGCGGCGGTTGCGTTCCAAAAAGAACCTATGACAGGCAAAATCCGTGAAGTAGAAACCTTTATTATTTTTTACAATTATTATACAATGAAATGCTCCATAATACATTGAAACCAAAGAACAAAACCTTTTTACAGGCCCAAGCATTTGTTTAACAAATAAAAGTACTGTATAATAGTTTTTTTTGTTTTTTTTTTACAAATAACTACTGAACTGTAAAATAATAATTTTAATCATCAATATAAACTGAAGGATTCAGATTGTGGAGATCAGCTCCGCCCCACCGCGACCCGAGTCATTGGATTAAAACGGGAGAAAATGAAAAATGATTATGAAAAAAAATATGAAGTACAGCAGGACAAATAGTGACTCAGGTGTATTACACTGCTCTTCTCACTGAGCTGCTGCATCCTGACTTCGCTCTGTAGTGGTTTGTTCTTCTAAAGCCGCGGTGCAGGTGGGTTTTATCAAGAGAAGAACATACAGTAGTTATTGGTAGATGTTGTCGTCGCTCTTTTTTTCTTCTGGGCAAAAAAATTCTTATAAACCGACATGTCACCATCGATTATGTTTGCAAACTTAAATTTTTAAAGCTGTTTTACATACATGTACATATTAAACCGCAACGTTATTGACACACAGGTAGAGAAGAAGCGGAGAGACTGTTTAGCCAATCAGAATGCAGAACACAATACACCATGCAAATCTGTGAAGCAGCGAGACGTGAAAGGTGAACTGCGATATAGCGAGGGTTCACTGTAGTACTTAGCAATATAATATTTACTATATTACTAAGTATCATATTAATTATATGTTATATAATTAATTGTATATTGATTAATCAATCAAATCAATCAATCAAATTTTATTTGTATAGCACATTTCAGCAGCAAGGCATTTCAAAGTGCTTTACATAATAAAAACAAAGTCATGCAACATAGAATCAACAATCAAAAACTCCATTAAGTCAAGTGCCATAACAATGCAAATAAAACATTTTTAATATTTAATCTACAAAACTGCATCAAAATATCGTACACCTATTCTTACGTTTAGGAGGTAGGCCCAGTTTAGCTCTACGTCTTTGTTCTTCGTTGCAAACATTACAGCCTGGTAAAATGGGCCTTTGCACCTTTGGAGTCGGGCGAATATTTGGGACGTTCTTCTTACATTCAGCCGTCATCTGAATGTTGTCCAGGAATTTGGAATGTTGTCCAGGACAGATGACTCTTGATGGTTAACAGTTGAGTGCTCACACTCAACTGTCTTCTTTTCACCGCAATCCTTCCCCAGCTGGGGAAGGATTGAAAAGAAAACGAAATTCATCATAGTCCATGGACTCAACAGAACTACTAATTTCAAATTTGATGTTAGGAAGTAGTTTGGTTACTACTTTTCTCACACCAGTTGTTATTAGATATCCGGCGCCAAAAGTAAGGGGAAAAAACAGGTCGCTATGATGCCTTCCATATTAAAAATGTTTTCAAAAAACTGTCTTACTGCTCAAAGAGATGGTTGTATACTACCTGATGTCATAGATGAGGTCATAGCTACAATGAGCTCACTGTAGTTCTGGGGGAATGTCTTGCTTCTGATCGTTGCTATGGAAACGGTCAGATCAGTTCTGCATGACTCAAATTGTTAACCCTTTGCAACTGTGTCACTTAATCATTCGAGGCAAGTGATTAATCATGACAGACGTCGGAAGTGTATATTTCAGGAGGCTAGGGATTAAAACAGGGATTTTAATAGTTAAATATATTATTATTGAGGGGCACAAGCTGGCCTTCTGACATAGATTAAAACTTTTTTTAAAACTAATTTAAAAAAAAACTAGAAGAGCACTGAGGGCATCAAGGATAAAAGGGGCAGGGGCTCAAGCCCCCTTTGCCCCCCTCTGCACGTGCCTGTAATAAACCCTAATATGCATAAATAGAATGAAAATGTGTCTTGTTGCTCAGAAAACGAGACAGCTGCAAGAATCCAGAATCCATCTGAAATCTAATTAAAGCTGATCAAACTTTTGTTACGAACTGTTGTTATTTTGTGATGCTAATTGCATTTTTGTTGTCATTTTTTACTTGACACAAGCAGCTTTCATGTAACATAGTGGCCAAATTGGCCTAATTATTTCTGTGCTTCAATGTAGCTAGAAACAAAAAGCAGCTCAGTTTGAACTGATGTCACTTTTATTGCCATAAATGTTGGTTCAGTCATTAAAACCAGCCTGTAAACATTATTTGATTAGAGAACGAGACACCTGAGTAAACCGCTGTAAACTCCACAACTTTCTCTTCTTTTTATGGCAGATAACTGGTGAATATTCTGCACCAAATTAAAATAAAGCTGGTATTACATGTCAAAAAAAAGGCAGAAATCGTGTTCAAGTTTATTTTGTTCTGCTAATCGTTCTTTCCTCTTACGACTGGAATATGATATTATTATACCCCGCATATATGCCTTGTAGGCATCCCATACCAACCTGGGGTCGGTATTATTATTGTCATTGAATTCTAAAAAGAAGTCTGTCTGCTCTTCTAGCAATTTTGTAAAGTCTTCATTTAGCAGCAGCAGTCTATTTAACCTCCATGAAGCTGTGCGATCCAGTGGTCTGGGCGGTTGCATCGCCAGCCTAACAGGAGCATGGTCAGAGAGGGAAATAGTTCCTATCTCTGACTCTTCCACAAAGTGGACCAAATGATTCGACATAAACAAATAATCGATGCGTGTCATCGTTGAATGTGGCAACGAGTGAAAAGTGAAGCTTTTTGTTAAGGGATTGAAATGCCTCCATATGTCTATTAAATCCAGTTCCTCTAGAATATTTTTTACTGCCCTAGAGTTTTTAGACTGGATGTTTTGGGGGGGACACCTGTCCATGAGAGGGCATAAAGAGCAATTAAAGTCACCTCCAATAAGTATGTTTGGGCAATCCATCTCAGCAATTTGATTAAGAAGCACCGCAAAGAAATCCTCATCATTCATATTTGGGCCATATACACTACCAAGCAAAAAAACTCTCTCCATATAGAGTTCCCTTAATCAAGATGACTCTACCTTCTGTGTCTTTAAATGTGTCTAAAACTGTGAAAGGGAGATTCTTATGTATTAAGATTATGACCCCTCTTTTATTTGTTGAATATGATGAGAAATGAACTTGTCCTACCCATTCTCTTAAATATTTTTTATGTTCCTCGTCCGTGAGATGAGTTTCTTGTAGAAACGCTACTTGTGTCCTGTCCTTCTTTAAACTATTTAGGATAGCCTTCCTTTTTATTGCATTATTAGAACCTTTTACATTCCACGTGCAAACCTTAATGCTCATCTTCAGAGTATATCAGTATGTTCCTTTATGCTGTATTTTAAAGGGACACAAATAAGATGCAAAGTTAAACTGCAACATGCCTGCCTCACATTGTGTTTTGTGCTGACAAACCAACAAAAAAGTTCCAAGCAAAAACCCGAACATTACACAGAGCTTGGACCAGCCTCTAACGAAGAAACAGTAACAATCTACATAAAAAGATAACAATAACGAACTTGTCATACCCTAACTCTAAGGTACAGCAGGTGGGGGTCCAGTGAAGAACCAAGATCAGAAAAAGAATTAAGCATCCTGCCCTCTCTGGGTCTGAATATTAAACCACCGTGGATATACGAGTGCGGAAAATGACGAAGATGTTTCACTTCAACATAACGTTCTTATTTGTAAAACAGAATAAGCAGAACTGATTTATAATTATGAATAATATTATTATCTTATGACTGTTCATTGCCGTGTTTACCTCACATCATTGCTCAGTCTTTCTTGCCCGCTA
>CAEFZY010002750.1:0-55623 GCA_903066815.1 Brachyrhaphis roseni
CCATCCATCCATCCATCCATCCATCCATCCATCCATCCATCCATCCATCCATCCATCCATCCATCCATCCATCCATCTTCTTACACCCTTATCCCACCGGGGTCAGGAGGAGTGCTGGTGCCTGTCTCCAGCTGTCAACGGGTTAGAGACATGGTATACCCTGGTCAGGTCGCCAGTCCATCACAGACCATGAAGTCTGTGATGGACCAAAATCTGTAGCTACGAATAAAGCTGGAATGTTTAGTTTGTTTATTGATCAGATGTGTCTGGAGTGGAAGTACCAAATGTAAATACAGGAAGTAGATTCTCTGTTAAGAGCCGGTAAAACCACTGAGAGTTTAACTCTATCATTAGTGTGATTTTGGGTACTATTTCAGACAAAAATATTTGAAAAGTATACCAAATGATTTTGAGATTATGTTGCATTGGGTTTTATGCTTTATGAAACAGACTTTCTTTACTATAATGGTTATGGAAATAAGTTTGGCTTAAGCATGGGGTGTACACCTGGTAGTTATGTTGTATCGATGTTGGGTCACATTCATGCCATGAATGAACTATACCAGAGTTAATGTGGAACCGCACCCAGACGGTTGTATTGGTTGGCATTGCAGAGCTCATGATAGAAAAATACCTCATGCATTAAACCTCTGAAGGAGTGTATGTTTGCTTAAACACACAGATGGAACAGGTAGCAGTGATGCTTTGATACAATCACCATGCTTCACAACACACTGCTCTGTGATATCCATACACACTGGGCAGGTCAGCGTCACAGCGTGTCACTCTGGAGAGCAGTGGATATACATTAGAGGGACTGGAAGTGGTAGGCATGGAGTTCTCTTATGTTGCAGCAGCAGAGCTGAGCTGCTTTTGTTACATGATTAAACTGGAAGAGTTTTCAGATGGTTTGGTTAAAAGTAATGGGAGTTGTTTTCCGTTTTCTTATTTTTAATCTTTACAACTTTACAAGATAGATACTAACAGGTGTTTTCTTGTGGTTTTATCTTTTGTTATTAAGTAAATGGAAAATAAAATGCAGAATTTTGTGAAAAAGTTCCTAGAGGTAATTTCTCTGCATGCTCCTTCTTAACACAAAGACATTTTAAAAATCCTTGAATAACATCTGGATCAGTTCCTTTCCTGACTTTCTGAAGATCTTTCAGTATCAGGAGATGATTATGCCAAACACCATGGCTTTAAGGAATGGGAGGAAATCTAGAAAAGACTTGACACAGGACGCGGGACATGAGCAATTCATCATCTTCTGGATGCATTTTTTTAAGCTAAAATATTATGCTGGATTTGTCAAACTTTCATTTTTGGTGTATTGGAAGAAATAGCTATTAATTGTCACCAATTTATGATTTAGTTTTAGATGACTTTTTTGCCTTTATTCATTTATAGGTCAGAGTCAAGCCTGAATAAAAAAATAAAAAAAAACTCTGCCAAGTTTAGAAACTTGGCAGAGTTCTGTACTTTGAACTCTCATGTGTACAGACCTTTACAAATTTCTCTTTCTGAAAAAATAAATTCAGTTACTAACCTTTTTCAGCTTACATTTGAACTTCAGTGAAAACATAGTGAGAATAATGTGAGACAGATGTCAAATAATCAGTAAAAACATTTCTTTGCTGAGACCAAATTCTGAATCTAAGATTCTAGGGTCCTGTTCACTTTTACACTTCCTGTCCATGTGTAATAATGTATTTATTTATTTGCTATAGAAACAGTGCACCAAACTATATTTCATAGTCGCTGTTTCTTTAGCTAAAGAAAACTCCATTTGCATGTGGATGGAAGGTGTAGATATAAAAATAATCTCAAATTTGCAAAGGATGTCTAAAAGTGTAAACAGGGCTAGACTAGACTTTTAGATTCAGAACTTTAGATGGTCAGATGCAGTTCAGAGTTTTTAAAAAACTTGTACTTTGGACCCTTTTGTTGTTGTTAGCAGCTAACATTTAACCACTCACTGTTCTTATAAATTCTTTGTATTTGTGTGACTCTGTCACAGTTAGTTTCTTCCTACCCATTACCCAAAGTGCTGCCTCGCAAATGGTTTAAAAGTGTTGGGAGCCACCTCAGTGCTTTTGCAACATTGTGTTGCCAGCCAGCTTTATGTCATCTTTATTGGCTAACTTGATCAACACAAGAGGGTGACAGCTCAATGACTACTTCCTTTCTTTCTTCAAGTTAGGAGTCTCAAACATAGATCTAAGCTATCAATTTTTAAAGTACTCGCCTTCAGATCTGGGGCTCAGGATAACTGCTGACATCAAATGTTATCAAAGTCACATAGTCGCAGAAACCGAACAGTGTTTTATTTATTTATTTTTTAGATAGCTTTAACTTTGAGAAATATTGTAGATCTTGACGCACACTGTTTTAGAACCACTCAGAACTTCAACTGGACTTGAACTGACCTTTCTTGCAGTGACTACTACAGTAGACAATGCTGGACGATCATGTCTGGACTCTATCAGAAATGTCAGTAACTGCTCCTACTGAAATCCTGCTAGTGATAAACATACAACTTGTTCCAGCTACAAACACAATTGAGCGCATAGTTGCAAATACACTACCTACTTCCACTTACATGTCTGTATCATCAGTCATATAATAACTTGACATCTAAATTGATTGGATTTCTTGGTACAGTTTGTATTTTATTCTTTATTTCAGCTGCTGCTAGTATTTGAGAACCTAACCTTGATACTGAAAACCACAATGTGATTGGCTCATCAAGCTGTGGATTCAACCCATATTGCTTTGTGAATGAGTGTATAAAAGATATTACTGACACACTGAGGCATTTTATTTCAGGGTTGGGGAAAAAAAAGACAGAACAATTGCACCCAGACATGCAGTTTATTGGTGGGACTTTTTTTTTTTCTAAGAAGCATTTATGGACCAACCTTCTATTATCATGACTTGAGTATAATATGACCATACAGTACTTGCACAGCAGGATCGGGTAGGGATGGTTGTATTTTCCTCCAGACAGTCAGATTTTGATAACTGTCAACGATTTTGAACAGCTGGTTGTCTGAGCTGGCAAGAGCTCTCCAGGGCGTAGAAGAACAAAGTCAAATGCCTCCCATTGTGGCCGTCTGAAGAAATTCAGCAAGACAGAGAAATTAAAGGAGTTTATTTTTATAGCAGTCCAATAAAGTATTTATTTGAGAAAATAAAACATTTAGTTTTTGTTTGTTCATGCTTCAGCGCAACATTTAAGAGAGGACAATCAGAAAACTGCAGGAATCCAGTGAGTTACATGAGCACCTTTTACACAACTGAGGGCTTTCTGACATATAAATCAGAAATTACATATTTTACAGGCTTTTAATGCTGTTTTCAACATCAAGAAAAAAGGTTTACTAGTAAGCTAATTTACAATTTTGCGTTAATACAATGTATTCATGTAAAACATCCATCTCTTTCTAGAATAAATTATGTTGATGACATTATCTTGCAATTTGAAACTTAAATATCCCTTTTATTTTCACTGACTGATTAATACTCATGAACTTCTAGATATATATAGTCCCTGAAAACTGAGTATTTCCATATATATATATTACATGTACTTGATTTAGATATGCAGGTTGAAAAGGAAGTTGTTTAAAAGCTGTAGTGACATATAGAAGCAAAACATTTGCCTCAAAATACTGCTTTGGCCTTTCTGTTTTGGATTGGTGTGAATGCAGCGTGTCTTACAGATCATTTATTCACTTATTTACATTATTTATTGTCTTTTTTTCGTATATATGCATGTACTGAATATAATGCATATTCTCAGGGGCCTTGTTTTTTGTTTTTTCAAAAGATCGGATACTGAAATCAACTGTTAATTGGAAGTTGGGCAGTTTAAACAGTCATTAATGTGTCAACTTGAAATGATCCACAATTCTTGCACTAATTTAAATTTGAAGAACATGATTTTACTTTTTAAAAACATAACTCCTCACGATTTTTTGTTATGTTACCAGATTGAGCAAACACTGCTGTTCCTGCTCTCTCTGTTAAGTGTGGACTAAGAATCTCTTGACAATAGAAACAGTAGGGCAAGATGACCTTCCTAAAAGGAGCCTTCTGGTTGAGACGGAATAAAATTCTATTTATCTGGTTCAAAAAACCTGCAGGCGGTCTGAAGGCAGGCACTTGCATCTTGAATTTGATTTTGCCTTTCTGAAAGTTGCAAATGGAAATAATATTGATGATATAAGGTGGAGTCAAACCTAACACTTTTCATTGCTGTGCTCCTTTTCCACCATAAAAATATATGGTGCCTAGAATATTCTATCCCTCCAAATGTATCTACTAAATATTGTGTAATGACTATATTGATAGGGTTGCAATATTCCAGTCTCCACCGGTTCCTAGTTTATTCCTATCATAACTTCTGCTATATAACTTCACCTATTCAACCCTTAATATTACACTTACTCATGTTGTGATGGTGACAACATTCCAATAAATTGGGCAAATTTGTAAATGAGAGATTTTCTTAACAGATTTTCTTATATTTCTGACTACAAGCAAACATTAGGCAGATGGAACATGGTTAGAAAAGGACAACTGGTCACCACTTAGAACAATGTGATTAGTTGCAACTCTTGCTTGGTGTATGACAGAGGACTCAATGTTATGTCACATAATAGACTGCCTGGCAATGAATTATGTCTTTGTTGTCATCATAAGGAAGTGACTTTGAAGAGGTTCTTTCATTTTATTATCTTAGAAAGGCTAGCTGCACTTTCTGACAGGTGCATTTGTCCGTCATCCATACAGAACATTATGTTATTCTGGTGGCTGAAAAAGAAAGTGTCGTATAGCTGTGCCCTGGAGGACCCATGTGAAAAGATACTTAACAGCTTAATGTTATACCTTGGACTTTTTACCTTGGATTTCATTCAATGACAAATGCTATCATGAAATGCGGGCGTAGAGGTGGTGAGGCAGAAAACGCTGCAGACCCAGATGAGATGAATGATGGTATTTAATGATGAACTAGACACAAAATATACTCCAAAAAGTCCATAACCCAGGCAGCACTGCTGAGCGGAAAACCAGGGCTCAACACAGGTAGTAACAGGGTAAACGAATGGACTGAGAACACATTGACAAGGACCCAACAAGGAACAAGGAACACAGGTGGGGTTAAATACACAGAGGGTAATCACAGAACGAGACACACCTGGGAATAATCCAGGGGCGACAGGACAACACGGAGACTCAGAGACACAGAAACTCAAAATAAACATACAGAAAACTGAAATCACGACAAATGCACCATGTCTTTTATGCCTGTCTCTGAGAGAAGGTTGCTGTAGTTTATGTCATATAAAGAGAAGCCACATAAGACAATACCAAGGACATTGGTGTTTGAGAGCCTCTGTGAGGCAGAAAAACTGCTTTGTCAGAGTGGTTTCTATTGAAGTTTTTCTAATTCAGATAAAGGAGTTTTTATTCCATCATTGAGAAGAAAGTATTTAAACAAGATTGATGTATGTCGTCAGTGTTGATGATTTTGCTCTCATTAAAGACAAGAAATGGTTAAAATCAATCCATAATAGAAATGGGAATGTTGACAAGGCTGCAATATAATTGTCTTATAAATTCCCTTTCTCTGAGCAGAGATTCGCATCTGGAGGGAAATGCATGTTTATCACGGGATGAATCAGAAAGTTGACTGATGGTGATTATCTTCTTTGTAAATACATTGATTAAAGAGAGAAGCAGAAAGGTTACTTGGCTGTGACATGTATAGGAGTAGAGTTGTTTTTCTGAGCTGAGCTGGAAAGCAATGTGAGAGGAGACACTAATGTTGTTGTAAATATCAGTTTTAAAAGAAATCATGCAGGATGTGAAAGAGGAATTCAGTTGTTTCTCAGTCTGTGCTATTCATAGTAATTCTTTTAACTGTCAAAAGTAGATTTTCATCTTTCTAGAGAACTTGTTTTTCTTAGTCAATTGGTTGTTCCCCAGAAACTTTCTTCTTTTTGAGAATTTTCTAATCAAAACCTTGCCATAGGAATGTGGCATGATTATTTGGAGTTGGTTTGTTCTCTCTGAGCCTGAGTTCAGCTTCTGCAATTCTCTCCCACACTCCTAGCACAGGCATGTTTGAGTAATTGGTTATTTTTGCCTTGACTCTTGTATTAATGCAAACATGTATGTTTGTACTTTGCGTTCGGTCTTCGGTGCATCAAAAATCATTAGCGATGGCAGACTCCACTGATGTGTCTCTGTTTTTGAGAGAGAGAGAGAGAGAGAGAGAGAGAGAGAGAGAGAGAAAAATGTTTTCCCTCCAAACACGCTGTGAATTCCTCTGTACAATTTCTGCCCTTGCAAACGGATAGCTATTAGTTTTAATATTTGCATGTTCATGCTAATTTTAGCTCAAAAAACCGTATTTAAAGTAATATAATAAGAGGAGTTTTGTGACAGTTCAGTTGTGGACAGACAATGTTCCAATGAGTCGCTAAAAATAATGTTAGTAATACATATTTTTTAAGTTATTCCATTCAATTTATTTTCTTAAATTTGTTGCATCATGTTTAAAGAAAAATACATTTTAATTCCTTGTTGCAGAGCAGAGAAATAAGTTACTGTAACTGTAAATAAAGCCAAAGTATGTATTTGGATTTTAAGAAACAAACATACATCATAAGGAAAGAAGCAAAGTGGAAGACTGAATAGCTCAGTGGCAGAGTTTTATAAAATACTTTTTACAAAAATATAAATTTGTTTGGTCTGATTTCTAATTCTCATATCTTAGTATTCTTGAAATCAGACTAAATTAACTTAAAAGTAAATTAAGCATGATTTAGAAGCTTGTCTTAAGTCAATAATTTCCTAATATTTATTAAAAGAGTACAAGTTACAAGTGAAATAATCTGCCAGTGGAGAATGGCATTTTGTCTAAAAATCTGGAAAATCATATGCATCACATAAAATGCAATAAAATATTTTAAAATTTCTAGTTGCAATGTTCACTGTTCTGTGGTCTTTAGCTCTCACAATGCTGTCTGTGATGTAAGCTGAATATCTCACTAAGGAGGTTGGGTTTTTAATGCTAAAAACATATTTTTAATAAGAGTGTAATTTGCATTTCAAGTTTTTCTCATTAGACGCGATAACCAATCAGCTTTCAGTCATGTTGTTAAGTGAGCAAATTGGACTGTGCATCCGTGATTTCCAAATGAAACTTGCAGAGTGCAGAAAAATATGTAAGATGAAAACTTGACATCTATATTCTGCTGATGTTTGCAGGGGAAAACCAAAGTCGGTCATTACACATTAAGAGGCTTGGTGAGTGCAACGTGCTTACCGAATAAAATTTGAATCCATCAGTTTTCTGGTCACTCTACTGCGGAGGAGGGGTTTCTTTTAATAGCTCAATATGTCTTCAAGCTGCAAAATTAAGATGACCTTTCAGGTACTTAGCCTGCTCAAAGTCCTCTTCTGTGTCAAAATTCAGAAAATCCTGCAACCTTCAATAATTCTTGCCATCAGTGAATAGGAAGCTAATGTGAACTGATGGGTCATTCACATCAGTGCAGCACTTGTGCTCTCTGGGGCTCAGAGATAGAGCGAAGCAGAGTATGTGAAGAGGTTCTAAATCAAAGGCAGGGATTAAGGGGTTGTCACTGTGGGTGCCCTTGATTACATAACAATCATATTAAGTAGGCTGAACATCTTTCTTGTAGATCAAGACTTTTAGCAATGTATTTTTTTTACTTTAGGTGAGGTTCAATCTTAAAGTTTGAGTTCAACTCTGTTGTTAAGCATTAGATTAAAAAGATGAAAGTTAATCTTGAAAAAATAAAAAAAACAACTCTTGCTCATGTAGCTATGTCGACTCAGAGAAATTTCTTTTTAACACCAAAGGGAGATGGAGTCTCATTGGAAATGGCTGGCAGCTTGCTGTAAAAATGAGATTGAGGGAGGGTGTTACATGAGTGCAGAGCCACAGATGGCAAAAAAAAAGAGTCAGGTTGTAAGCCAAGACATTGATCTCTACTTTATAATGAAAAGCAATGTATGGGGCGTGATCTAAGATCTCCCAGCTGCAGAATGAGATCATTTCTCAGAGAAGGATTTGTGTCTCCTTCGTTGCCCAACCCGCTAGACATAATAACTGAAGGTTGGTTTAAATATTAAAAAAACAATCAAAATAAAATATTTTTTTACTATTTGAATGTGATATTACTTTACCTTGTTCCCTAATAGATTGCAGCTTTTTAATAAAAAAAATGTATCTCATAAAATATTAACATAACTTGTGCTTTTATCCAATACTCCCTGATTATTTTTTCTTGCCTTTACAAGAATACCTGAATAGTGAATGCAAATGAATGCCGTCTTATCCATTAATGCCTGTCAGTTGTCATAAATACTTAGTGAAAGTGAACGTAATGAAAGAAAAATTACGTTTTTAAAAAAGTTTTTTTCGGTTAAAGAATGCTGCTCAGATTTTTCACTAATGTGGATGTTTCCTGCTGGTTTTGCAGCTGCTGAGGTTGTTTTCTCCATTCTATTATTCCTCTTAATTTATGTAAAATTTTACCTTAATCGTTTTGGTATTGCCTTTAACTGAAAGGAATCACATATTTTATAATTTTTTCTTAATATGCCCCAATAAACAGCATATCAGTGATTATTATTATTATTTTTTTAATGGATCAGTGAATTTGACTGGTAAAAGAAGATGAAAACAATGCACAGACAGTTATCACATTGTAACAGACAATTCTGGAAAACGATCACAGCAACTTTTGTTTTCCTTCATCACAACATTCCTGCGAGGAATTTGCCAAAAATGAACACATGCTTGACTAAGCACTGTCTCACTGGATGATGTTGCACTGCAGAAGTCTGTGCCAGGTTCAGTTTATTTACCTGATGACCAACTGCTTTTTTTTGCCTGGGGTTTCCCACGGCCGCATCCAGGCAGTGCCAAAGTAGTATTCAAATTAAAATAAACGCAGGGGCTTTTTATGGCTTAATAATCTGACAGAAAGGTCTCAGACAAAGGTCATACATCACTACTGTATGACATAACTGCAAATGATTTGGAAGTCAAATGCAGCTCATATAAAATACAGATTTGACCATCATTATATCATGGGATTTTCACTTAAAGAATAAAAATATGATCCTGTGCTGCTGCGTGTTCCCAATACATCATGGTGTGCCATCCTGGCAAATTCCTGGCATGTTTTCAAAGAAGCATATTAAAAAGTGATATGCCATTTTTTTAAAGAAGAAAGGAAATTAGTTGAATTGATGTTCTAGAAGAAATTCAGAACCCCCAGACTTCTCCTTGCGCAAGGAAAGAAGTGTTTATACTTTACGTCATCAAACCAGGTGTGGTCATAATGAAGCTTTAGGTAAGTCAAACTACTGCTACTGAGTGGTGCTTATCTCCAGTGGTCATTGAGTGTGATTACAGGTCTCCAGTCCATCACAGGACAACAGTGAGACACACAGAACAGCCAACTATGCGCACACTCATAACTATGGGCAACTTGGACCTAACAGTCATAATTTTTGAACTATGGAAGGAAGCCAGAGTACCTGGAGAAATCCCACTGTGAGAACATGCAAACTTCATGCTGGCATCAGTGTCACTAACTTCACTCCTGTGCAGCTCTTCTCTATAGTCATGCTATCCATTAATAATATTTTATGCTTTTAAGTGTGTATGTTTTGCACGTACAAGATTTGTGTTGCAATTTTAGTTGTATCGACGCACTGTAACAGCTCAAGGTTTTATGAGTTTTTTGACTGCAACATACGCAGTTCAGTTTACTTAAATAATTTTGCCACTTGTCCCCAAGGTCTGTAAAAGACTGTTGTGTTTTGCACAGTTGAGTTTTAGTAAATCACAGCCACTGTGTGACTCATGCAGTGAGATCGAATGTGCTGAAGCAGGGAAACATGAAAAGCATGCAAGTCTGTGTGTTCTTGCAACGATAGGGGGATTCTTTCCCCTCTGTGAGTGTCTGCCTTTGCTTATCTGTGCATTTGTGAGTTATTAATTAATTAAAACATTTGTAAGCTTTTAAGTTACTGCAGGTCATTTGAAGTGCGGTGAAGTTAAGAAGGAGGAGAAAAATTGTGGGTCCACACTTTTACCTTTTCATATGGATCTTCGCTCCATAGCAACATCAGTCTTTCATTCAATTTGTCTCCCTTTTTTAAAAAAAATAAAGACATTTTAGTGGACCTGGAGGCATTATTTCAGTTTTCTTTCCACCAAAAACATATTAAACTTAAGTAAAAGTTAAAGCAGTTGGCCAACAGCCCCTATTAATTAGATCCAGACTTTTACTCCACCACTGTAGCACTTACAAAACCAAAAAAGGAAATATTTCTGTTCATGAACACAAAATAAGAAATAGTCATTTTAACAGTTTTCCTGTTAGCTCTTACACAAAATCTGCAAATAGTAGCTACAACTACCTTTAAACTAAGCTGCTTATATTTCCTATGGAAAAGCTCACCTCCTTTTACAAAATAGTTTTTCACTCTTGTATTAGAAGATTCATTTTGTCTTAGAAGCTGAAAATAGAAATACTGTACATTTTAGTTTCAAATTGGTTTCTTCCATAATAAAACATTTGATGTAGTACACATTTAGAAAATCATTTTTTGCGGGTCCGGGAAAGTTTTATTTTGTAGGCAAAAGCGGCTCTTTGACTGGAAGAGTTTGCTGACCCGTGGCCCAGATGGATCCTCAGACCACTTTTTGAATTGTATGACCTGAATGACTTCAACACTCTAAACACTGCTTGTCCTGAAACATCACTAGCAATACATCCAGCTCACAATTTGATAAAAAAAAAAAAAATCAGTTTTAAAATAATTATCCCTATTGTGATATGTGTGTTGAAAACCCAAACATGTTGTTGTACACCCACTGTACAGTCAGGTTAATTAGTGATGTTTGACAGAGCAGTAAATTGAGTGTTACATGGCTGTCACAACACCGTGGTTTACTGTTACCCTCATTTTGAAAGAGATATGATGAACAACAACTGCCTGTCTTCTTTCTGAATTACCATGTACATCATATTCCAGGCTGCTTAATTTGTTTTATCAGTATATGCCTTCAGTTTTTGAGAATTTTCCACCTCGATAATGATAACCTGCAAAGTGGGATGTATTTTCTAGTTGAAGAGATCTTATAAGGGTAATTATCTGATAAAGTGTCATGTTCTCGCATTTTCT
The DNA here is from genome assembly GCA_903066815.1 of Brachyrhaphis roseni. Classification (NCBI taxonomy): domain Eukaryota; kingdom Metazoa; phylum Chordata; class Actinopteri; order Cyprinodontiformes; family Poeciliidae; genus Brachyrhaphis; species Brachyrhaphis roseni. Next base: position 11,242 of record CAEFZY010002750.1, read on the forward strand.
GAGCAGTGAAAAACACTCCGTATTTCTTTTTTTTCTGGAGGCATCTTCTTTCTCCAGCTTAAATCGTGATTTCATACGAGAAGTGTCTGATGAGATGAGACAGAAACCTTGTGGCCATGACTAATGCTACTGAGTCCAATTAAGCTGATGTAGCCTCTGAATCAAATCACCCCGATATGATCTTGTCTGCCCATGCATAAATTTCCTTGTATCTCTGATTACTTGAGGGGGGGTGGAGTGAAGACGCAAGGCCTCACACAAATCACTGCAATGAATACGTCTGCAGAGGTGGTGAACTTATTGTTTCTTCAGCTCACTTGAAGCCTGTCAAAATATCCAAGATTTAAATTAGAGGAGAGATTAAAAAAAAGAAAAGAAAAAAAGACATGTCTGGAAATAAATCATGGAGGACAGCAATAAGAGCCAAGTGGAAGAAATACAAAGTTGTTTTTTAGTTGAAAAATGAATAATCTTTCCAAATTAAGTGGTGCTTTACAAGCTGATTGGTGCTGCTGTCATCAAACTGTTGGGATTCCCTGTCACTACCGCACCACATCCTATAAGGCAGAATTTATGACTTAGTTAGGCTCTCTGAAGCCTGCAACATCCCGCCAGTGAAATGATTGTTAGTCTAGAGGAAGTCATAAATCAAACCCAGTTTATCATTATCTATTAATACTGTGCCTCTCTCGCTCTGCCGCTCGTGCTTTCTCGCCTTCTCCCAGGACCGAACGATCTTATCTGAAAAGCGAAGGTGAAAGCGGTTCGTCAAAAGTTTCGATGGCCTGTGATTGATTTAGTCATCGTTCCATGGTCTGCAGCTTGTGCTGACAGCTCTGAAGGTGGAACAGTGCCTTAATTGAGCTGAATACTCGGAGCTTAAATGCTGCAGGCACAAAACCCACACAATTAGGAAGGACTAATGACATGGGGTATTGCCCATTATTTCTGCAAATAAGCCATAGGGGATTCAATACTTTGTATCATTAATTCTTCATTAGTGATTAGGAAGAGGAGCTTCAGTACTGGGCTGAACACCAGCATCTTCACATAACCTAGTTATGTGTTGTTAAAACTGGATGTACTGTATAGCGATTGTTATTTGAAGAGAGTTGCCTGAATTATTAATTTCTTTTTTTTTTTTTTTTTTTTGTCTTTTCAGAACCACAGTGGCATGCATGTCCCTCACAACAATAAGCTGGGTGAGTCTTATTTTTCAAATACTAATACTGTGTGCTCACTTTGTTAATTAGCAGTTTATGCCGCCCTGTAAGATAGATGGAAATGTGTTGCTGTGTGCAATTTGGATGCCAGTACTTAAAGAAGCAAAAAGAAGAAAGGGGTAACACATTTGTATTTTTCTGGCGGAAATCTGTCTTGGGCTAATGTGAAAAGCAGGATAATAGGATAATGTGAGAACTACAGCATCCAGTTAGAGAACTGCAGGCTTAGCCTTTTTGTTTTCAGAGCAATAGCTGTGGTAGCTGTAACTTTTGGCTTCAATCCCTTCATTAAGTCCTCTCAGATGCCTTTTTGGAACAGCCTGGGTACACTTTGAGCTTTCTGCTTCTCACAATAATACTCTGTCAAGCTTACAACTAAAGACATCTGTTTAGAACTTTTTTCTTCCTCACACCAGCCCCAGTGATTTTAAATTAGACACATCAAGTCTCCTTCAGACACTAAGTTAATAAAATCAGCTTGTTGTATTTGTCTGAAAACTCAATATCGTTAAAGTTCAGTTAAATATATCATTAAACACTCAATTTCATCAGTATTACACATACTCACCAATGACATTTAGAATGATGCAGTCTGTTCTATGTGAATATTTGAATGAGAAAGATATTTTTGCAAGATAGTCATGATGTGCTCCAAATCAGGGTTAGTTGTGGACTATAATGTGAATGTAAGTAATATGCATATCCCATAGCACAGTTTTATAAGCCTCTAATATAAGAAATAGGCTGTGACTTTCTAAAACTGAACTGTGCAAATCTCAGTTGCGTGGATTGCAAAATGGTAAATCACAAACAGCAGACCAGCAACGTGTATCGATAATTTTGTTTCATCTGAGACTCTGATACTGATCAATTAAAATTTTTTTGTTCTGGAACTCCCTATTTACAGCCATTAAAAAATGATGGTGTATACTCCAATCGATTAACTTCACATTTTTGTCAAAGGGATTCTTTAAATTTGGGTGTCTGATGTTTGCTACACTATTTTAATATCAGGCACAGTTTTCAAGATGGAAAAGAATATGAAAAACATGAAGTATTTGGAAAAAGTATTTTAAATGTATATATTTACTAATGCATATCTGCTCTAAACAATAGTGGTGTATTTTTCAGGCAGTATATCTGCCACTTATTACCTGACATGTATAATGTACAATGTGTGAGAGCACTGTAAAAGACAGAAAGGGGTAGAGTGAGCACTGACTGCAGAGATGTCATTTTTAGTGACTTGTGGCAGATAGAGTAACAATAAAAGATTAATTTTCAGGGTAAAAATGGATATGGGGAGGGGCAGTGAGGCAAGAGGTTGCGTTCTCTCTGCTGAAGTAATAACAAATCAGTCATGACAACAGAATGCCACTGAATCGTACACAGTAGAGGCCGATGATAAATACGGTCTCAACTGTTTCTAAATGAACTGAGGCATTTTATTATAGTTATTTGATATTTTATGTGTCAACTCATGACACTGTTGTATAATGTCAGATGGACTGAAACAGAACTAAAACTGAAATTAATTAAAATAGCACAAGACAAAAAGATTACAATTTGTACTTCAACTCAAAATAGATGACAACTGTCAAAGAAAAACTTATAAATAAATAAAAGTCAACTGCGGTTTACGTATGTAAGGCATCAGCACTCTCATTGTGACTGTCTGCAGGAGGCAAGTACCTGTTAATTAAAACAGAAATCTTCTGATCAAAGACATGAAGACTCATTTTTAAGGAAGAAAGAAAGAAGTTGACTTGAGTTGCCCTGTTGTGTTGAAAGTTCACTAGTTCACATTTAATTACAGTTAAACTATACAAAAAATAAAAACAGCAGCATACATTATGCACTAAAAAAGCTAACATTTCATATTATTTTGTGCTTATGAATCCAGTTCAGTAATAAGTATAATTTTGTGTTGTGGCCTGGTTGTATGATTACAAAACTACATGTATATGTTTTTGTTTGGCTTCTTGCAATGATGTCTTGTACAATGAGTCTTAGGGCCATAAAAAAAATTATAACTGGCCACAGATGAGTAAATTTCCATCCCAAATATCCAAAACTTTAAGTAAATTTAATTTCACATACTCACAAGAAAAAAAATACCAGTACTGTACTCAGAATTTGTGAGGAATCATAATTTACCATCATTAAAGGATTAAATATTAAAACTCAAATATTCTCTGACAGTATAAAACTATTTTCAACAAGACATGCCAGAAGACCTCCGAGATCGACGTGGTAAAAATAGGGGATGCACATCTCGATATTTTCCAAAGTGTAAGTGAAACATCCTGGGTCTTTCCCGGTATCAGAACATCTCCCAGATGCAGCGATGCCACTGCTTCTTCCTCTCTGTCTCAGGCATGTATCCTGGATCTAGTTTGAAGTTTGATGGCATGTCTGCGCCTGGGAGATGTTCTGAAACAGGAAAATAGTCTGGGTGTACCATTTACACTTTAGAAGATATCCAGGTGTGCATCTCATAAATTTACCACTTATACATTAGAGCACATCTGTAACCTTCTAAAACTTGTGAATTTTTAATTCATGCCAATTTCTGACTTTAGAATGTCAGAGAATATCAAAGTTCCATAATTGTAAAATTATGCAGTGAGTCATGAAAAATTATTTTTTTCTTTCATATTTACATCGTTTCAACACCAAAGGATATGTATATCCACAACTGTTTTTTATTGACGTTTAGTAGGACCAAAATCGACTTGCTCCACGTAAGCAATTACAATTCAGAAAGAAAAGAATAGTAGTTTCTGGATGTTGGTATCTTTGATTATGTGCTTTGAATTCATCATAGTGACATTTCTACTGTATTCTATCTGACTGTCATTATTGTATTTAATATTTGACCTGTATTTCCTGGTAGAAGGAATTTGCTACAGAAGTAATGTTTAAAGAAAAGATTATTTCTGAGAATTTGTTATCAGAACATTATGCTTGTAGATTTTCATTGCAACATTTTAGCATTAACTGGACAGGAAGAATGACATTTATAAGGGAATAAGAAGATTTCAGTTCATACCTACTATGTTTCAGGAAGCTCATAGAATCACCAGAAAAAGAAAACTTTTTGTTGCCCATTTTTTCTGGACCGCTGCCCTTCCCTTCAACTAGGTCACAACAAACACAAAAGCAACTTCTTAAGTCTCTCATTTGGCACCTCAGCACAGAGAGGAAATACAAACAGCCATCTGAGAACTGGAGCTACATTCTCTAACACCCTCATCGTTGCTCCCTTTGTTATTGCTCAAAAGAGTCCTGCTGAGAGTCTTGTTTGTGTGGTAGGAATGAAATAAAGGCAGAGTTCCCTTTGACTTATCAGTATCAAATGGAATACCCAACTTATTTGCTTTTAAAAGAGGCTATGTCTAACAAGGCGCCTGGACTGGACACATCCTTCCAATAATTTGACTTCAGCGGGAAGACAATGCTCGATTTTATTTTTACATGCACAAGCTAACTTAGACAAAGAAAATGGATATCAAGTCAAAGATGACAAGATATTTAATTTTTTTATCTTCTTAAGATAAAATTTTTCTTAGATTTGTTTTACTTCATAGTGTTGGTAAGCTAAGAGTAACATTCTTAGCTTAGTTCTTTAAGGATTTTTTTTTTCCATAGTTCTAATCTCTTTTCACACTTAATCTGACTTTAAGGTTTATTTACAGAGTTTTGGTGATGTTCGGTTATTAGACTGTGTAGATCATTGGTTCTAATGTTTAGAGCAAGCTTCAATCTGTGAAGGACATTCTGCTTTCACAATTTGAAACTATTGAGATATTTTAGAATTTCTGACACAATTAGCTAATATTTTATTCAATACTTTTGTACACAATCCTGACAAATCACTTAGTAGCAGATGTGCTTCATTAAGAAAATAATTCTATACCTATTTTACTTCAGTAAAGAATTTTTAAATATGTGTTGATTTGTTAATTTAAACTTTATTAGTCAACGATAAGGATGTAATGATAGGAAAAATTTGCATCTGCATGACTATTTTTATTAATATTATCACTATTTTGTCCAAATACATTGCAAGTTTGCTAAAGGTAAAGGTTTGCTCAAGCTAAACATATTACACTGAGAAGCAACATTTTACCTTTGCTGCACAACTATTGTTACTGTTATTATATTCATGTTTTTTAACATTTTACTCAATCATATTGATTCTCTGCCCGACACTTCAACTATATCTATGTAATTCATTATATCATTTAGATTTTTTTATTGCTTAAATTTAGGAGCGTGTGTCACTGACATTCCCTTTATAAAAAAATAAACAAAAGTAAGCATATTTGAACCAAAATATGTGGTTAAAATAATTTTGTTTTGGCTTTAATTTATGTATACCAAACATCAGTCATACTACACTCAGCTTTAACATTATTTCTAGTGTTTTACATATAATTAGCAAAAATAACAATCTTGCAATTGCCCCACATAAACTGATTTCATCTGAGCACACAATGCAGTTAGTGTCATTTAGTGTTTTGTGACTATTAAGATACTTTAAGTTGTTTTAATTAGCTTTAAAATATGCTATTTGAAGGTCAGAGGTCAGTATAAATGCCTCAGGCTCTTGTCTCCAATGTTGTGTCCCAGTTATTTGTCAGAAGTATTCAGGCATAAAGTCCCTGTGTTGTTTATTTGGCATTCTTTGCAATTAGAAGCAGAATCTCAGCTTACTATAACAGTGCTTCGAGACATCTGTGAAGCTTTTAAGACGTTAAACAGTCAAACCAGAGCTTTGTAAAGAACAAAGCCTTAAAGTTGACGTATTGGCAATGAGGTATTAACAGGTATTTAGCCATGCTGGCAGGAAGCTATAGTGGGAACTGGAGACAGAGGATCCATTAACTCCTTCTGCATGTTTTAATGGAATAAAAAATAAAAAAACAATCTTAGACTGGATTTTGCCTAATTGTAAAGTTAAAAATAAAGCTACATGTTTTGTTTTTACTGGTTGAAATATTCTTGCTGTCTTCTTTTGCTTGTGTCTTCTGTGACATGTCTGAAACAATTAATCTTTAATCATGTGATTTCAATGATGATTTAGATTTTATATGGTAGCCCACAGGAAGATTTACCACAGTGGCAAATAAAACTGGTGAATTTTCTTTCCCTCAGTTAAAAGAAATGTTGTCAGATTTCTTTTAAACAATTTTCTTTAGAAGTAAATTTTACTTGCTTTTTACTTGTCTTTAGGTATAAAGATGCGGGAATGGTTTCTTTCATTTCTTTTGAAAGGAGCATTGTGAATTTTGCAGCTAAGCTGACCTCATTCTTCTTAAAGGTCAATAAAAATTGTTTCAGTAGGAGTTCTCCTTGAAAGCTAACAAAGCCATCCCTGGTTCTGCGTACATCAGTTATTACATCAATTATTTCATCAATGATTTCAGATTGCTTCTTTGCCGTTTACATGACCCCGATGACTGTAGATTGAGACTACTATAAGAAACCATTGAAATATAAATGATGCAGTGCTTGCAACAATTGTTTAAAAGAGATTCTTTGTACAACCATCTAAATAGTGTCTTTACATGATCACAGTCAGTAAACTAAGTTTAAGTATTTTCCAAATATGGACAAAAAATAGAATATGGGAAAAATGTCTATATTGCAATTGTTTTCCATGTGCCACTGTCTGTCCATCCATAGCTGTCCTATCAAAAAATGCCTTTCGACTTTCAGAATTTTTGAATTTTGAGTCTGGGAAAGTATAAAACTTGGAAATTAAAGGGATGTTGATCTGTACCTGTGTTATAATGGCAGTTTAATTTCCTTCCACATAAAACGTACTATCAATTAATTTCTCATATTGAACAGGCAGATAATAATCAATATATTAGGTTTTTTTCATTTTCATTTCACTTCATGGTACACAATATCTGACACAATGCCCAATTTCTGCTATGCTGCTGGATGTTGGGCACAACTAAAAAGGAACAGTATTCATCTATTCATATTCAGCAGCATAGTCTTATTAAAAATGTAGCATGGTTCATCTCAGCAAATCTGGAAGAAAGGGAAAAAAAAAAAAAAAAAAAAACCTTGGAGAGCATATTCTACCTGAATGCCTGGGGAGAAGAAATCATTCACCCAGCTGCAATAAAATAAAAAGGTTTTTTTTTCTAAAATAAGTACTAAAACCTGCAGTGATTCATATCTTTTCCAATTGTGCCAAAGGCCTTATAGAATATAACCTTCTCACAGCACAGTCAATAAATTGAATCAAAAATGATTTTATATTGTTATACAACAGCTGGTGTGTGGACATGGATAGCAAAACAGAAAAAAATGTGAATTTCTTTTAGCTTATTGAATTTACTCTATTTAAACTGTGATACTAATATTATTGGAATATGTACATGGCAATGAAAAAAACAGTCATTTTACTAAATGAGCATTAATTGCCCTCATACATCATTTAATTATGATCTGTGTCAGTAATTTGTAGCTTAAATACAGCTGCTTCATGGAAGTTTCAGAGGTTTAATAGTCAACAAACATCATCACTAGACAGTAGAGGTGTACAATACTGCATTTTGATATTGATACAATACCTCGTAAATATAGCACCAGTGTCGCCGATGCTGCTTCTTATATCAATACGTGTTAGTGAAGATGGAGAGGGAGGTGCAGTAAAAGGCGGCTACAAAGTCTTCAATGGAAAGCCAATGCATGCAGCACCTGTGGCCTGTTTGTAAAAAAAATAAAATAAAAAGAAAGAAAACAGAAAGTCATAAACCATGGCTGCTGTTGTTCCACTTTATGTGCTACTTTATTTTTGCTCTAGTCAGAAAAGGATTTTTAATAACTAAAATGTATTTGTTTTTGCGGTTATAAAATAATGTCAAAAGGCGTAGTAATAGTTTTTGTAAGAAACTGGTTGAACTTGTGAGAGTCATCGACTACGTGTCACTTACTCACTCACCAACCCTGTGATTCATGTGAGTCACTGACCCTGAATGCATTTAGCATGTTTCAAGGTTTAAATAGCCTTACAACTTTCTAAGTCGAGGTTTCAAGCCCTGATTGTAAATATAGAATAAATACTTGCTGAAGCCTCCTCTTCCACTTAACATACTTGACTCAATATTGATTCATATTGATTCCTTTATTACTGCTGCTTGTCTTCTTTTTTACATACTCTATCTTAAAGTCCTTATTAGTCTTGAAATAAGGAGACAACCCTTCTGTAATCTGCAACGTGCTTTTGAATTAGCTTCTCAGTTTTCTTATACTGTAGTCTGTGCACTCCTCACCTCACTAAGCTGCATTTACTACACTTGTCCCTGGGTGTTTTTTCATGTGGACAAGATTCAAGGATGCTGAAAGAGTTAATGTCCCTGCAAAGACTTATGAGCCTGAAACTCTTCAGTCAGTTAGAAGTGAAGAAGCCCTTCAGATGAGGGGTGTAAAGCCTTTAAGAACCAGGAAAAGAAATTGCAGCTATCTTCTATTCAGGCGTTTAGAAGTAAACTTGTGCTATTTGAATTTATGGAGTGTGGCACCAAATAGATGTTTAGAGTTGCTGGTGTGGGAAAATAAATGACTGGGAGATTTCTTTATCCTTGAGATAAAAAGAAATGCACACAGGCGAGCAGATTGAACTGAAGTTTTAAGAGGATTTTTGTAAGAATTTACTTTTTTTGCGGTTTTATATTTCCATAGTTTTAATTTGGTGTTATTCCAAGAGAATAGTTTTGTTTTTTGTTTTTTTAACTTTCTGAAGCTCCCCCCCAACCCCCACCCCAAAGGTTTAAGCTCTCCTTTCTCATTTTGGTTTCATTTTATTTAGAGATGCACCCAAAAATTGGGTGCAGCCTCAAATTTGCCTATTTTCAGCTTGAGTGAATCTGCCATATTATTGGCTTTAATAAAATCTGCATTTCAAGCCAAACTCAGCCAGCCATCGTGAGAAATACCAGAAGCCCTGACTACATATAGCATAAGAAGCATTAAATCATACATTCTATTGAATTCTTTTTTTAAAGAAAATAGTTATCATTTAAACCATGTTCCATACTCTTTCAACTAATCCACGGGTTTTAGGAGTGATAAATGGACTTCATTGCAAAACCTGGAATCTGTTAAGAATTAATTGCTTGGACTCCCTGAATTATTGATGCTAAGTGAGGTTCCGAGGTTGAGTTCAGCATTCATTAGTCTTGAGAATATTCAGGCAAAAAGTCTTGAACTCTAGAGAACCTCAAATAAATGTAATTATCGTGGGTTGGAGGCAGCTTTTTGTCTGTTTAGCCACTGCAGTGCATTCACACAACACACATACACACATTTCATAGTTTTAACTTGGTGTTACTCCAGGAGAATATATATATATATATATATATATTGCCTCTGATGATCCTGCTTCTTTGTCGCTCTCCCTGCTGATTCTTTTTCTTCATTTTACTCAATTTCGGTTTGCTTCCTCCTTGATATTTTGTTCTCTGTGTTTTATTAGTTGATATTTGTGATATTGATTTTTTTTTCTGCAGCATGCTGAAACTTAAATACACTATGCTCTGTATTGATCTTTTGCAAGGCAATTAAAAGTATGTATTAACAGAAGAAGGCGGCTGATAGAAAATCATTGCACTTACCTCTTGATCCATAGGCTTGTGCCACATGAGATGAGTGTCGGTGGGAGGGAAATAAATCGTTTTTATATCTAAATCAAACTTTCAACAGTTCCCAAAAATGTAATGTGTTAAATATATGCTTTAAGACTTTAACTTCCTAAATCTTTTATTCTCAATAATATGATTTCACTGTCTTGAACATGATGTGGGAAAAAATAGAAGCTGACTTTTATGGTGAGAGATAATTCTGGACCATCTTGTCTCCGGGAGTCCAATCATACGAGGCATTGGAGTGGATCAGGTTTTCACTCCAGCACAATCGCCTACTGGATTGGGAATAGTATGGAAATAAGCTATTGACATCCTTTCACTTCTCTGCCTGTGTGCATGCAAAGACATGCTGTGGACCTGATTTGCTCCCACAACAGCCTAATGGCCCCATCCACTGAATCTTATCCATCAGGCTTTCTGCAGACATTTATCATGAAAATTGTTCTACTTATCCACTTTTTGCACCGAGACTCCTCATTACTCTTGCAGAATTGTGAGCCGGAGTTGAATGAGTTTTGCATGTTTGCAGTTCCTTCCCATATAGCATTTTTGGGCGGCGTGGATCCTAATATTCTAAGCTAAAATAAACCATTCCCATGTCTACACACACCTACTTTTTGAGTCCCTGGAGGTCGGTGCAGCCTCATCTCTTCTACCACTTGGCGACATCTGGAATCTGCTCTAAGGAAGTGTCACTATCAATTTGCGTCAGAGGTGACAACACTGCATCACAAGTGGTCTGGAAAATAAAGTCTTTCTTTACATACAATCACCTAGAAAAACAGATACTTTGTAGATGATTAGTCCCGGTTCACTCGTCAGTCTGATTGTGTAAGTTCTCAAATGTGAAATTTTGAAGCAGCATCTGCGCACTCGAAATGTTTGTTGAGCTCACTATGAGCCAGATGGTGATGGCCTTTAGAGAATAACACTGCACCTTAAGAAGAGCATCAGATAATAACAAAGTCAGGGAGGGAGAGTTCTCCTCTTTCTTATTTCATCCAGTATATTTCAAGATGCAGGCTTTTATTTTTTTCATGAAGTGGCCCCTAAGCAATGCTGAACTGGTAGACATAATTGAACTCTGGACTCATGCTTTCTAGTTCCATCAACCTGGCAAAATAACATCATTTGCACTGAGGAGCCCAGGGATTTAACTGCATTTCCCACAAAAACCTCCAACCTTCTTCTTTCCCCCTTTCTTACCTGTTCCATGAATGAAAGAACTGATTTTTCATTTCTAAGGTTTAAATTGCTAGCAAAGAAAACATGTTTCCATAGCAACTTAATTATTTTATTATCATGTCTATCAAAAGTATTCATAATCCTTGAACTGTTTTCTATTGTGTCTATTTAAACTCTGTGTTTTTGAGGAGCTTTATGATAAAGGTATAACATGTGAACTTGAAGGAAGACTATACAGTTATTTATTTAAGTAAATCTCTAAAACTTCTCATTTCTATTTAGCCTCCCTTACTCTGACACTTGTATTTAAAATGTTAATGCTAATAATTACATTCGGAATAATTCAGATAATCCAACTTTGTGTAATTTAATCCCACTAGAGCTCAATCTGTTCTGTGGAATTCTCAGAGGTTTGTTAGAGAACATTAGTGAACAAACAGAATCATGAAGTCCAAGGAACACAGCAGAAAAGTTGAACATCTGACACTGTAACAGGCCAGAAGGTTTTCAAAGTTGATAGGAAGATGGATGGAATTCTTTGAGGCTGCAAAGCATTTGAGACTTAGGAGGATGTCAACTTTCCTGCAGGGCAATAACCTTAAACTTACAGTACAGCCAGACCTGCAGTGGAATATATTCATATTCATGTTGTCGAATCATTCAGAACTAGCTCCAGTTGGGAGTTTGTAGCATGAGTCAACAAAGTAATGGCTCAGGAGCACTGAATACTAATGTTCCCTTCATTTTAGCCATTTTTATTTGCAAATATTTGCAAACTGGTAATCCTTTTCCTTCCTCTTAACAATTATGCTCTACTCTGTTTTAAGACACCACACTAATTCCCAACAAAATACACTGACTATTGAGTATAAGCAACCCTTTAACTTATGCATGTTAAAGAGGTGCTTATACTTTTCCAAGGTATTGTAAACTCTGTTGAACAGTAGGACACAATGTCTGTAATAATTAGGAAATGTTTCAAAATTTTACCATCTTCAGGGTTTTCACATGTGGAATTCAATTAAAATAAAATCTGTTCATTCAGTCAGTGAAAATGTATGAGGACTACTGCTATAAAAAACTTGCATATTTTGTGTAACAAGAACGTGTTAAATCACAGAGAACATCTATGCATCAGTATTTGTTCCTCAAGAGCAGATACCATGAACATGTATGATTATATCATTGACTTATATAATTACTGTAGACTTAGAAGAATTATAATTGTGTTTTACAGGTGACTCATGCTAAAAGATTTGTGGGTTTAAATGCACTGGTGGCTTCATTTAAAGTTTGCAGCATGCTGTCAGAATCAAATAGAGCAAAGGCATGCCACCACTGGGAGTTATTTTTGCCCTTGGTGCAGTTCTGGCTCAGAGGATCTTAAATATAAACCCTTTGTCAGATTGCAAAACAAACATCTCACAGTGAACAACCCTAGTTCAACTCTAGTGCCTCACTTTTTCTGCAACAGTACAGTAATAAGCAAAGTCTCATAACATTCATCCCAGCACTGATCCCTGTCACTTAAACCACATCATCAGTCCAAGCTGAACCATTAAGTCCCAGCATATTTGTTTTACTGTAGTGCTTCAAATAACTTTCTTCCTTCGACCTTTTAAATATTTACTGTATATTTATTTTTCATTAAAAATAACCTGAGGCACATTTGCCTCCAAAGGCATTGCTATAAGTCCTGTTTGTCCTCCTTTTAAGACAGGTAGCTGTATTGACTGGATGGTTGCACTGCCATGATTATCAACATGGTGCACAAAGGTGATTTTGAACAAGCGGAAGGACACAGGAATGATAGAGATGGAGGAAGAAGGGCACAACAACAGGATTTCTTCCTTTCCCCTTTTTCGCCTCGTAGTTGGATGATTAATCGAAAGCCATTAGTGTGGAGTCAAGGCCAGTGAATTCAGCTTTAATTAGTTTTTTTTTTCTTTTTTGCCTCTCATTCTCTTTTGCTTTGACACAACGTATGCATTATCTACACAATGAGAAATTGCCAAAGTGCTTATCTGATTTTGCCTTCAGTGTCTTTTAGCTGCTGTTGCTGTACAGTGGAGTATCAGGAGGTTGATGCCCCACCTGGGATCTGAAGAATGGCTGCTTTAGGACTAGTTCAATGCACACACACTCACACACACTCAACTCATTTAGCACCAACAGCAGAAGGACATTTAGAGGTGGCTTGGTGGTGTTCTCACTGACAACTCTTGAGACTGGATCTGTTTTGAGATGGACATGCAGAGATTTAGAGAGTAATTTCTCGCCTCGCCAGACCTCAAGGCTCAAGACGATATTTGTCATTAGCTAGATAAGGGTGTTATACTCCTACCTGTCTTTTTATATATATTCAAAAAGATCTAGCATAGATACTATACTGTGACTTATCTGTCTGTAACCTTGGCCTCTGATAACTGAACATGTAGTATTAGGAGGACAAGTAATTGAAGTAGCGCTAATCCATCTCATCTTGCCATTGTTAATCCTCACACTGAACAGTTCTTCCATATGCATTTTAGACCATCTGTGTCCTGTTTAAATTGGTTCCTTTTTCCCCCAAGATGACTTAGGTGCTTTGACACCTAGTACAAAATAATTCTTAAATAAGGCCAAAATTGAAAATTTTTAGTCAATTTAACAAATGTTGTAAGGGAAAATCAACTGTGCTTATCACCCTGAACACACATCCCCGCTGTTTAACAGGTCCGCCGGCATCATGACTGCTGGGATGCCGTTTATCAGTAGGGGCATGGGAACTGTTAAGAGTTGATGTCAAGACGGATAGAATAAATTAAATCCCTGAAGAAAACCTGTTGGAGACTGAAGATGGTTCAACTTCCAACATTATAATGACCCTAAGCAACAGGCAGAGTTACAATAGAATAGCGTAGATCAAAGAATATTCATGTGTTACAACGGTCCAGTCAAAGTCTAGATCTCAATCCAGCTTAGATTCTGTGGCAAAACTTGATAATCATAATATATAGAAGCCATCTTCTTCCACATGAATGCTGTGTCCTCTTCCTGGCTTGTGAAAAGCAGGAACTTTTTATGGATTTCTCTTTCTTGGCATTGTTGCATGAAGGCCCGATTTAATGTTGACTACATCCTCCCATCTAAAGGTCGAATCTCTGCGGCTCCTCCAGAGTTGCTCCCCTGATTGATGCTTGCCTTACGTAGCCTGTCTGATAAAATGGACATCCATGTTTGGAACGCTTACAGTTGTGTCAAAATGCTTGACAAGTAGTATTGCTGCATCCTATTAAGGTGCATTAGAGTAGAGTGCATGAATTCCAGTGCAGGCTACACTTTATAGGTTTGAATTTATTCATAATTACGTTATTTATTTGTTCAGTTACAGTCAAAATACAGTGAAAATACAGCTATAAAATACAGTGACGTTTGCAGCTACCATATTATAAATTCTGTTAACATATAAGGGATGTGATAAATTTTGCAAGTCACTGTTCCTATTTAACTTTTGAAATGTTAAAATTCTGTTGGTAATCAAATTTGGTAGCCTACAATGAGATCATTCTGTAAGGTAATTAAACTTTATTACCCTGTACACAGTTTATGACCATATGGTGTGCAAATACTCAACTAACCAATGAATTTTGCTGAGGAATGTGGGGTCATTTTTCACCAAGCTGGCAGTTTTCATTATTCTTCTGGTTCCATATTGCACCCCACCTCTGAGCTCTAAATTACTGTGCAGCTTTTTTGTTGTAGCAGTCATTTCTGTCAAGGTTCTGCAGATTTTAAATTGACATAAAGGACAGCTTGTAGGATTGAAGAGTCGTCCAATGTAATTGCATAGAGCCAAAGACAAAATGACAGACTTTTTTTTTATCCCTTCCCTCTGGTGTTTTGTTTTTGTTTCTTGTTGTCATGAGAGCTACAGGGTTTATCTGGACTTGTTTGTGAAGATAACAGGATTCCTCCCTGAGCCGTTTTCTGTTTACAGTCCTGTGAATATATTTCACACAGAGATGACCTGCAGCCAGTTGATTCAATGACAAAAATAGAATCCAGGCATGATGTCAGAGCAGCCTTTATTATCAATTCATAAGCAGATTTTATTATCCTTAAAGTCTAAACATTTTATTTTCATGGCTGACTTTTACTGATGCTGCAACCACTTTAATTGCAGCAGAAGTGGACAGCTGGGCTTTGTCAACCTTTTGGGTATTACTGAACCTCACCCCATCTGACTGCTAATCTTTTATTTAATAAAACAGTCTTTGCTGTGGCATTTACATACTCTCTCCCAAGTCAATTACGCTCATGGAGTTCTGGTTATTATCATCAGGCCAATAATGGAGATTAGGCAAAGTCACCTCAGCTATTCAGGCTATGACTCTTGTGTTGCCTTACTTTCAGAAGGTCATCGATTGCCATGATCCATTTTCACAGTACGCCAGCCGTCCCACATCTCTGTCCTTTGTGTTCCTCTAGACCTGCGGGAGATGGTGTTTGTCGTCCAGAGTCAAAGGAACTCCTTCCATGTGAGGCAGGCGGAAGAGCGGAGAGCAGATTTACTGAAGCAGGTGCATGGTCTGACAGAGGTAAGATTGAAGTCTCTGTTACAGTTAGTCTGGCACAGAAAACGGCATATATAAACTCAGAGAGCGTTAATGTATTGAAATTAACCTTTGATGTCATAAAAATAAACACATCCCTGAATCTAAATGTTTATGCCCCGTGCTGCCAACTGTGGTTTGTAAGCATTATTTACACACTATATATATTTCCACTGAAAACAAATTCATTTTCCATCTGCGATAACATAAAGAAATACTGCTAGATTTTAAATTAAATGATAGCATTGAGAATTATTTATATCCTCTACAGCTCCTGCGTGTAAAGCACATCTAAGTCTTAAATATGAAAGCACCGTGTAAAATATTTAACACTTTTAGCTTTTTGTGACATGTGGTTACTTATAATTTTATATAATTAGGAAATCTTGAGCAGCACTCTAAAGGAGACTGAGGACAATGTAGTATCTGAATGTGCTGCACTTGATGGTGCTGCAGAGGTAAAATGATGGCAATGCCCTAAAATGATTTCCACATTTTAGGAACACTGAGGGAGAAATTTACAAAGCAGTTCCATCTGCAATTTTTTTTTTCTATTGCTTTGATCCTGCTATTTGCTTCATTTCTGCTCTGGATTTACAAAGCAGTTTGCTTTAAATACATGCAGTAGCAGCTCCATCTATCACCACCGGCAAATGTGAGCAATTTGCACCTGTTTTTGTTTATAATCACAGTAGTTTTCTCTTCAGCCACAAACACAAAGTTAGCAGAAGTAGCTAAAATTTCTAATAATTTACCCTTTAATGATTATGTTGATGGACCTTACTGGGTTAATTTAGCAGAGTTTGATGCAAATGACAACATTTGTCATTTTTCTTCTGATGTCTTTCACATATTTATTTTAAAGAGGAATCTGTTTACCTTCTGTGTTTTTTTCCTGTTGACTCATATTCAAAATATTGCAATGTAATTTCCATTTTTATTTGTGTTTTCATTTCTTGGTATTCAAAATTTTATTTTAGGACTAAAGGTTCTAGGTTACCATTTCTGTGACTTCACAAATTGAATAATTTTTAAAATGCCTCTTTGGATTGTAAATGTTGCTGACCCGTGGCTTAGACAATTTATTTGAATCTTTAGTTAGTTGCTGAAACGTCAGACAGATTTCATCAGAAGAAAGGATTAATATCCTGACATGTTTTGCCTCATTTTAACAAACCGCATCAACAAAGCGACGTTCTGCTTGGTGGTGCAATTTTAGGAACAGATCTGCCTTTGCATCTAGATTCAGAATTAGAAACGTGCAGATTAAGATTCGCAAACTTTTAGCACCATTTAATTACTGTGTGAATCAAACCTTAACATCTTTAGTGCCTTAATGATGGATGTTTCACAGAGGGGAAGGGTTGGAGTCATATATGTTAAACATTTAGATTTGGGGATCTATCCTCACCAAGCATTTCTTAGGGGGAAAGATCCCAGTGCAGTAAGTGGCCCTGATTGACCCATCTTTTCAAAATTATGTCAACAGAATAGTGCTTCCAGGTTTGGTAGATGGTATTTTTTATAGATGTGTGCTATAATTTGAGTTTTACAAGTGAGTTTTTTTATATATTGCCTTATCATACCAAAAGCAGAATTAATAAAGTAAAAATATTGTGTCACATTGTCCGTTGAAATTAGTTATTTAAATGTGTTTGCCAAACACCTTGCAGAACATGGTGAGATGTTTGTAGACAGATCAGCCAAAGGATTCCTCTCAGCTGCTTTAGACAGATCTCAGTGTTGTTTAATGCTAAGTAAGGAGCCTTGCTGGGCTTCAGCGTGTGGATTGTAAAGTCTATTTGTGACGTTTTGTTACTATCAACTTGGACGATTCATTTTTCTTCTCGGAGTGCCACATTTTGTGATTTGTTTGTTAATTTGTCTGTCTTTAGTTTAATATCAAATGTGTTAGACATGAGTTTGAAGAACTTTATATCATAGTTTGGGGCTTAAAGCTCTGCTCCAAAGAACTCATGTTTTATTATTATTATTATTATTATTATTATTATTATTATTATTATTATTATTATTATTATTTTATTTATTTTTTTGTTGAGCTTAAGTTACTCAAAAAATTTATTCAAGTTCCTTTCAAAATCAAATGGTTGCTCTGGTTTTTCAGAGTCTAGAATCCTAATACAAACCCATTGTTTTCAAAAGTATTTTGAAAACAATGCTTCATTATTAATCCAGTACTTTCATTTTGCTGTCACATAAAATCCCAATTAAATGCACTATTGGTTTAGGCACAGACTGGGAAAATGTGTTAAAGTTCCTGAATATTTGAATTATTTTTATTTAGAGGTAGTTTGGCAATGAAGCTGTTTATGATGGTGTAATGTAACATCATGCATTGCATTCACACTTTGTACATCAGATTTATTTACCAATATCAAAATTTATGCAAAGGGTTGATAATAAAGGAAGATATTCAAGGAAATATCACAAACATAGAAGAAGATATGTGCAGACAGACTTGGAATTGGTAAATAAAATGTAAACTCTAACACATTTCTTCTCCCTTTCTTCTTAAACTGATTATAAATTATACTGACCTGTCCATGACTTCCTCCGCTTCCGAGACACAGAGCAGTTTTGCAGATAATACTCCCCAAGTCTTACATTGTGCTTCTTGAGCACCAAAGTGTTAGACTCACACATTCTCATCCTGTGGATTTTGGAGTTTTGCATTATGCATTTAAAATATCTTGAAATTCATGTTTTGATTCAGAAAAAGAGAGATTACTAGAATAAGAAAATCTGTAATTGCTCGTCTTGTGAAAAAAAAAAAAAAAAAAAGCCGCAGGCAGCAATTAACCAGTCACAAAGAAAATCAAGATCATAGGATTTGTCCAACCAAATCACGATGCTGTCTTTTGTCTATAATTAAAGTCGACTTTATGCTGCACAAAATGTGAAAAATGTCAGGATAGTATTAATAACGTGTTAAATAATTAGACTACCTGATTAGTGACATGAAATTGTTCAGAACTATAAATATTTATACGTCTGGGTTTCTTTTGCCCATAGCAGATGACGATTATGTGATATCTGCTTGTTTAAAAACAGAGACACATGTATAAGTCTGCCCACCTCCTGCGTTTTTGCAGTCCAACATTCTGCCTTCTGGGAAAATTCACATCACATTTATGAAGTATGTTTGTCATTTAGCCAAGGTTGTTATCCACAGAGACACAGACCGGGAGCGGGAATGAGATGAAGCAATGCAATTTTTTTTTTTTCATCAGTGGTGCGAAAAAGATTGTTTTAACATGCATTTAATCCAGCAGTTGGAGTATAGCCATTTGTAGAGTCAAGAAGTAACTAAAACATAATTTAAACAAAAACAAATCATTGTCCTTTTTTACTTATTTGTTTATTTTTTGTTTGTTTTTGTAGCCATTAAGGTTTCGTTAATCTTCATTTTCTTGATTGCAAAGCACTCACATTGCAACTTTATTCTCACAAAGCTTTTATAGCGTTTGTGAGGGTAGCCACTTTATCACAGCCACGTCAACAACAAAAAAAAATGTTATCTAAAGGTTTCTTGTATTGTATTTTTCGTCATTTCTTTCTTTATAGATTAGCAGAGATGGACATTAGACATCCATTATAATATATAATCGTTTAACTCGCTAATATAGATGATTGGATTTGATACAAAACATACCTGACTGACTAACACTAATTAACAAGTGTAAGCAGCAGCATCAGATTTGGTGGTTGAATCAAGCGGCAGTCAGACAGAGTGGGTCAGTCTTTGTAATGGCTTGCTGTCTGACGACTGGACCGTGATGTAATGAACCACTGGGTCAGACGTGGCTGCTTTTCCCTTCTCTGCCAGCACAAGCTCGCTTTGAAAATCCTTTCATATTTTTCCTGTCTGTACAACAGAAAATTGTGCTCAAACATATTCCTCTCATTTGCAAGTAACTGTGAGCTGTTTTTTTTTTTTTTTTACGAAACATCTTGTGCTTGTTTTCAGATCTTTCTCTGTTTTAGAAGTTCACCCCTTGTTATGAGAGCAGACGGCAACAGAGCGCAGCGACAAGATGTTACGACAGTGAGCTGTTAATCTCTCAATGTCCATCACAAAAACAAAAAGGAGTAAATCAAGTACTGAATAGTATATGCAAATAATAATTCATATGTTTTCTTAACATGAATAATACACAAAGATAGTTTTCAAACATGTATGTTAAGCAATTAAGTGAAAGAAAAGACATCAATGATCTATGCTTCTGTTGATTAGTACAGTTTAGATCATTTTATTATTCACTTTGTAGACTAGATATTTTTTACTCTATATGTTGGGCTTAAAGAAAACAGAATATCTAAACAAAATGCTAATAGTATTAGATGACTATTAGCAGACTGGTTGAGGGTTAACAATACACCAGATATTTTGGTCCCAAGAATTAGTCAAGACCTGATATGTACTGTATATTTGCAAAAAACTAACAGCCCCCTTTTCTTGTTCTTTTCACAAATGAAGCCTTTACAAATCACAAGCTTCCATATTACTTTAAAACTGTATTTCCACGCTCTCTCGAGGATGGTGCTGTGCAACATGTAGTAAACCAGCACAGTTTGGTTTAAGAAGTTTAAGAAGTAGATAAAGTATGGCAGGTCAAGCCATACTTTATCTACTTCTGCATTTCACTCTGTCAATTAGAGCATTTTAATTAGCAGGCTCCACATTATGGTCAGTTTATACAGATATAAAGTGGTTTTGGTCAAATCCTCCCAAGAGAATCATGTCAACAATATCATGTTTGAGACCTGAAGCTTGACATCTGGAGGTACCACAAGGTTGAGTTCTTGGCTCTATTAAGGACCTATTTATGTTATACATTCTTCCCTTACTCTTATTATTCAGCTGGATTGCTTGTTTTGGTCCACTTAATGTTATAAAATGTAGTTTTAGATAGAAATTACTAAGGAAAGCTTGAAATCGTCATTATTCCCTCTGAACAATGCCGTTCTTGATCATAACATCTCAGTTTGACTGTTTTTATTTCACTCGATCTTCTCCTATTTTCCAGTGATCATTTTCAATTCCTTTATTTTTTACATTTTCATCTCAAGTGGGTGCAGATTTTATTTTTACAGGA
Source organism: Brachyrhaphis roseni (assembly GCA_903066815.1). Taxonomy (NCBI): domain Eukaryota; kingdom Metazoa; phylum Chordata; class Actinopteri; order Cyprinodontiformes; family Poeciliidae; genus Brachyrhaphis; species Brachyrhaphis roseni. Next base: position 32,031 of record CAEFZY010002750.1, read on the forward strand.
TTTGCTTTGTTGACAGAATTTCTGCTTTTCAGTTCATTAACATGAGATTCAAAATTGTATAAAAATAAATCTATTCAGTACTCAATATTAGTCGATGTTTTCAATTAAGGTGTCATATTCAGAATCATTCAGTTAATTTCTTTAACACATTTACATTCCTTGCTGTGGATTTATTTTTCTTTAAGTTTGGTAGGAATGCAAGTCAGTGTTACAGGCACTATAAGAGCAAAGTCAATAAGAGTTGCTATTAAAGAAATAACACTATGAGGAAAATATTCAATTGGACATAATCTCCTTATTGACTTATTGCATGTACTACATTGCTACATGCACACTATTCTCAGAGGAAATCCTTTCTACAAAATAAATAGCTCCCATTTCTATTTTCTGCTGTATGCTTGTAGCCAGTGACCCCGACCTAATTGGATGAAGACTTCTTGTCCTCACAGATTCGCAGATTCATCTTCCTTTTGTTGATCTCATAACTGCTACATGCCCACAAGCAGTCTTTGCACTCAGAGCATGCACTGCTTTCATAAATGGTCTACAAAACAATCGCTGTGAAGAGCAGGAAATGATACTTGTGAAAATATTGACAAGTATTGTCAATATTTTTATATTGACAACCCGGAAAAACTGTATTTTTCTGGGTTGATATGCCCAGAGAAATACAGTTTAAATTCAGCTCTAAAACAGCAAAAACATTCAAAACCATGGGGATGCACATTTTAAGTAAAAGATCTTGGCAAACCTTCACTAGAGCATTGATAAAACTGTTGGCCTTTCAGTTTCTGTACGTCTCTTGTTAGTTCTTCTTTAGCTCTTCAAAGTTATTATGAATTCTCTGGTTTCTTTGTTTCAGAAGCCACCTGTGGTGTTGCTTCTTCACACTTTGTCAGACAATGAAGGTGATTGGAGCATTCTTCCTCTTCTGCCTTAGTAAGTATCACTGTTCATATTTTATAATCACTTCAAAACCACGTTCTCACCCAACTCCACTGTTGTTGGGAAAATTTTAAGATTTTATTAAAGTTTTCTGCTTGTATGTTTACTGATTTTGCTTCAAGGCCCCGCAGTAATTGTTATTGATGGCTTCACATTATGATAAATTCATTTTTAATTTGTTTGTGGGTTTTAAAATGAGCCTATTAGTGCAGTTAATCATCAGTGTTAACAGCAGGATAAAATTGTCCGTGCTTCACAAGAATCTTGCAACTTCTCTAGTTTTTATTCATAACAAAGATTCAGCACTTGGAGCTTTAAAGTAAGATCACAACATTATGCAGCCTGACTGTGTAAACTTAGTTCCCTTTTTTTGATTTTATTTACTCTTGCATGAAATTGTGACTGCCTTGATCTGATTTGGCTGAGAGGGAGCCCCAGTTGGATTGTTTCTCAGCTTTTTGTCTGTTTGTGTTGTGCATGTCACTGCTCTGTTTATCACTGCTTTATTATGCAGCTCTAGCTTTGATTAGCCTGTTTTTTTCTCCTTTCTATCTGTTCAGTTTGTCCCGCTCTTTTGGGAAAAACTCATCCTGGATTGTATTTCTTGAGGAGGAAACAAATGTGAAGATAGTTACTCTTCTTCAAGTCCTGGCAAAATTTTCCAAAAATAAGGTGAGCATGTTTAATTATGCCAATCGTGAAATTATTCTGTTACGTGTTGTAAACGTGTCATTCCAATTCAGAAATACAGTTATTTTCAAAATTATTTACATGATTGAGTCTGTTATAGGTTATAAGACAAAGGAAAGGAATGATATTATGCAGCTAAGTACATAATAAATAACGTATTAAGACAACTACAGAATATTTCAGAGGTTGTATCTAATGATTTCAGTTTAGTTTTCTAAAACCTGATTTAAATTGAACAGAAATCATTAGTTTTTTTAGAATATGAAAAACCTTCCAGACTGCAGAAGTATTTAACACTAACGGCAAAATGTATGTTCTATTTTATGAATAACTGAACACAAACTTGTGTTTCAAAGACTTTTCTTTCATAACTTATTGTATCATAACTTATAACACATTCAGTGCTAAACCAGTATCTATAATTAGGCAAACTGTAATGATAGCTATAGCTGTGGAGAGAATTATGTATTGAGGTACTGAAAGTGCTGCTGTCTGTAAGACTGAATATTTTTAAATATAGTGCTGACATGTGTAATTGTCTTTAAATGAGTGGAGGTGTTAGAAAAGAGGATGTGAACAAAAGAAAAGCTAGAGCACCTCACCAGAGACAAATCCAAACCTGAGGCAGGTAAAGCTGGTTCAGTAGCAGACCTCCACATTTACAGAATGGCTTTGTCTCAAGTGATTAATAAGGTTTACTACACTAATTTATAGTTGGATGGTTTGTATGTTACTGAATCCTCCATCATCAACTATTCTTGCAGTTATTTATCCAACCCACGCTGCCCATTAAAAGCATTGGTAGAAAATGTCAATAGGAGGAGTCATCTCCTATATCATAAACTTGAGTGGGTAATGCTGAAAATAAAATGTGTGTGGAGTATCTCACTAAATGGATCAAATTTGATAGATAATAGACCGTGGATCTAATCTCTTCTTTTCACATCTGCTCTTGTGATGCACTTACATCTTCTACATGTCTCTCCACTTTTGCACTTGTGCAAACTGAGATTTTTGACGTTTGCTTGGAAAATTGTTCTTTGGCTCTGTGTTTTCTGTCGTCATCCAATCTAATTTCATTTTTTTTATATATATATTACTTTATCCACCTTCTTATTAACTTTGACTAATAAGTGTTTTATGCAGAAGGAAAACATTCAATATTTACTTCTTTTTTTCTTCTGACAAATATAGTGCTTGGTATGTGGACAAAACAGTCATTTATTTTGTCCCATATGACCAGAATGCTTTCTTTTTAACTTGTCATATAAACTGTGGCAAAATGCATCAATAGATTTTTGCTTTCTACTCTTAAATAAAGGACCAATTCTTTTGCGCTGAAAAGATTTATTTAAGAGTGTTTGGGAAAAGGGGAAGAAATATTTTCAGATTATTTGTAGAAAAAAAATTAATCCATGACTCATTTTTCCCTTATCTTTACAAATAATAAGGAGCTCATGTTGGTCCGATGATAAAAAAGCAAGGAAATAGATTTGTGGTTGCAGCATGACAAAATGTAGAAAAATAACAAGGGCTGGAAATACGTAATTAAAGCACAATATACCATCATGATGACTGTAGTTCATCAGTGCCTGTTAAAATCCACAGAGCTCCTTCAGCTTATTATATCAACCCTTCAATTAAATGTCTTAGATGCCATCTAAACACTAATTAAATTTTGCAATTAGTTAATGATGCAAAAAGCCATCAAAGACACTGTAATAAATCACCTGATTTATTACAGTCATAATAAATCAGATGATCTAAGTTGCTTATTTGAGATTTTTCAGGATAATCCAAATAACTGGGGCACATTTTTGTTTGATCTGTACCATTAACATTTAATTATTTGCATTTTCATTGCTGGTTGCACACTGTCTGAAACGAGAGCATACATTTTGTTCTAATTACACTTTGATGTGAAGCCATCAGGATTTAATAATCACTCATTTCCATCACCAAATTCAGAGGTTAGCATTGCTCTGTGCCTTTTCTGTCTTGTATAAATCCTGCATGGTGTTTTACTTCCAAGGAAAAAATGGTAAATATTGTATGCATATTAACAGCTTCCTCCTGAGGAGGAGGAGAAGACAAAGTACAACATCCTGATGACTTGATTCATTACAGCATGCCCTACAGCTAAAATATTCTCTCTCAAGTGTTACCAGCTCCGTGTGGTCAGCGTCAGTTTGAGTCGAAGAAGGCAAGCCGAGTTTTCATTTCAGAATATTTAATAAAATTAGTCCCTCTCACAAGACAAGAAAAAGATTCAGTTTTCTGCCAAACCAGTTTGAAACAAACATTTAATAGAAATGAATTTATGTATTGTTTTCTGAAAGATGTGGTTCTTCAAATATAACCAGAGACATGTAATAATTATGCTAATACATTAAAAACATTTATACTCAAGCATTTCCATGTGGTTCACATTCATGGCCTCTGGCTGAGCATGAGAAACTGAAAACAAGACTATGGAAAAATATTTATCTGACTGTGTCAATCCTTCTACCCTTTTCTCGAGTCTTTTCATCCTTTTTACGCTCTTTCTTCTTCCATTCCTTTCTTTCTACCTTGTATCCGTCCTTCCATTTTGTCATTCCCACTTTTATACTTTTTCCTTTATTTATATTTTTTTGTTTCCTTTCGTTCTTCCATCCTTTATGGCTCACATCTCCCCTTTAATGTCTCATTTTATCTGGCTTGTTCTGATTAATCAATTGTGTGGAGTAAGATTAAAAAGTCACTGAAAACCATAAAAAAAAAAACCGCAATACTTTTAACTAAAACTCTGAAGTAATTTAAGTCTTTTATGGTGTTTTTGTTAAAGTGCAAATTGTCCCAGTTAAGAAATGAAATGTTTGTTTCTGTTGATCTTTGCTGTACAGTTGAACAAAAAGAAATGTACCATTCTTTTATAAAATGCTGCTGTTTTTGTCTTAACAAAAATGGTTCACCTTAGAAAATGTTTGCCGAAGCATTCTTTAACAATTCAGTTAATGATTTCAGTGCTAAGATTTTGAGCTAAATTGACATTTTGTTCCATGACCTACTTCATTTCAGAGGGTTATCATGACATTTTGCTTGAAAACTAATAATAAATTCATAAAACATCTCGAAAGTTGACAGTTCTGACATAATACAGATCAAATATTATTTTGTTTACATGCTGTGCCTAGTAATTTAAATCTATTAAAAAATTATTTTCTCTTTTATGTGTTTCTTTTGTCATAAATAATATAGTTGGGCTTACAGCATCTCCTTTAAAGACTTTAATGACATATATTTTTATCAGGCATAATTATTCAGGAATAGGTAATATTGTAAAGATAATTCTTTTCTCCAGCGATATCAACCATTACACTCAGCATTTTATCAGCTGCAATATATGACATTATTTCAAGTTTGTTCCCTCAAAAATCCTGGCTTTTTCCCCAATTTCAAAGATTTTATGACAAGTGCAGTATGAACGTTGCTTAATTAGGCCAGAAGCTGGAATGTTGTTTTAAATTTTATAGCATGTTAATGGTAAAAGTAAAAAAATAAATAATTACTTCCTTCTAACATGATGAAATTTGTCTGTCCTTGAATTTTGTGTTATTAGGAGTGGTTTCTCGGCAAGTCTCTGCATGATGAAGAGTCGACCATCATTCATCACTATGCCTTTGCAGAAAATCCCTCAATCTTTAAATATCCAGACTTTGCTGCTGGTTGGGCCTTAAGCATGCCGCTAGTTTTTCGGTGAGTCGAAAATTTGACAGATTTCACATCAAACAGGAGTCAATAGACAAAATGCTTTGTAGTGAGTATTTCTTTTTCATGTTTTTGATTTTTTTTTTTTTCTTTAGGCTTGCCAACAAAGTGAGAGATGAGCCACTGAAATCTGACTTCACTATTGACCTAAAACATGAGGTAAGAAGATACAAGGGTTGAAGATTTACCTGCAGACTTTTTCAGTGTTTTAAAACTTTTTTAATTCTCAGACTCAACTCTGTACAGGTCTGCTGCTGTATAATCTGTTTGCACAGAAAGAGAAAAAGCATGGCAGCCATATAAACCTTGAAGTAATTCTTGTTACGCTGGAGAATTATCATAGTGTGGCTTTGAAGCTCTTTTTTTATCAACCAAATTCAGTCAGGGAAGCATCGTGGGATTTTGTTGAGTAAACATAACATTATCAGAAGTCTGTTTAAGGTGGTTGAATTTTAGATGGCATGTGTTCTTTCCTGCAGATTTAAATAAAATGTGCTGTGCTTTCCTTAGGTATGCAAAGAAAATATGGAAGGTACTATTTTTGTTTAGAAATGGCATATGGGCTTATTTTATGTCTAAGACATGTAACTTTAACTTGTTACTGTCATTGCAGCTTGTAATTATGTTTTTTTTTTTCTTGCTCATTCATCTTTTGAAAATAGCTCATCTCTGTCAGATTGAATGGAGAGCCAGCATGCATGAATCAGTTTTCATTTCTTTCCAAACATTCTCATTCGATTTAAAGTCACTCTGACACTCTGGAAGTTTGTTCTGGGTCGTTGTCCTGATGGAAGGTGAACGTCGGGCACAGTCTGAAATTATTTACAGCCTCTAACAGTTTGTTTCACCCAGGATTGTCCTGTGTTTGGCTTCAACCATCTTGCCTTTAACTCTCACCAGCTTCCCCGTATATGCTGAAAACGTGTTACTACCATGTTCGCTACACCATCGGGGATAAGAGTGTACATACTTCGTACTTCTGAAGTATGACATAAATTAAATCCAGTCGATACCACCGGATTTAATTTAGTAAAGGAGACCAAGTACAAATGAATGCTACACTTCTTGGATTGTTTTTTTATTATTATTATTATTATTGAAACCATGTGGGCTTTTTCTTTCCATTTCCAGTTCTACACTACCTGGTGCTGACTAACCAAGATTGTGAAAGTAATGTGACAAAATGTGATTACTGTTCAAGGAGTGTGAAAGAGGTTGTGTGAATGGTTGTATAGTTTTTTTTAGAAGAGACATAATAAAAACAGCCAAATAAATTAAGAGAAACGGAAAATGTACAAAAATCATCACAACACCAAATTCTAATGAATACAAAGAAGAAAAATGCTGGCCAATAAAAGCTTTCTGAGCTGATTTGTATCATTTTCTACAAGATTCAAGAATTTACTGTGATTAATTTACAAGCTGAGCTAATAAAAGAAAGATGAATTAAACTATCAGAGCTTTGGAAATTGTACATTATCTAGATCTTGATATGATGATACTTCAATCAGAGTTTTTTGTGCACTAACATTACAACCTTTAGAGCTGACTGGTTACTTTTGGACAATCCACTTTTATTTTAGTCATCTTAAAAACTTAGTAGCATTCAGCTTTTTTTCTTTTTTCTTTTAATAGGGTTACAGATTATTTTTACCAGCATTTTCAGCCTCTTTTTTTCCCTTGTGTCCTTCTGTCAACCTTTCTGATATTTATGTTTACTCTGTACATTTGTTGAATTTGATTTTGTTGTGAATACAATTTAGTTATAAAACAGTCCTGAATGTTATGTTGATGTCGTTTTTAATGTATAATTAATTTAGGTCATTTACCTTAATAAATCTTTTTCTTTCTCTTCTCAGATTGCTTTGTATATCTGGGACGGTGGGAACGGACCCCATCTCACTGCTGTCCCTGAGCTGTGTACGGACCCAGAGGGCTCTCCTAATGCTCAGTATTGTGCAACCACTCTAAGAAAAGACCCTCCACTGTATGTGAGTATCTTCTCTGTGTCCACATTTGTTCAACTGTCCTAAGATCTCAAAAAAAAAAAATTAAAAATTAAAAATTAAATTACCACCAAACATCAAGAGTAGGGAACTGTTTGTTACAGGTGGACATTGGATTGATTCAGCCTTGCTTTTATATGGCATTATATGGAAAAAGTCTTGATTTTGTTTTACTAAATTAAATTTAGTTTTGTGCCAAGATTGAAGTCACCCCCTGTTGCTAAGCAACTTCCGCTCATATTTTGTCCTGGTATTTCCTTCCGTTTTATTTTCTTTAATCTAAATTTTTTCAAGTTTATGCTTTCTGTTATCAATTAATTTTATTATAATAAGCCTGCTGAACTACACTGTAGCTTATCTTCATTATTTAGATTACAGGACTTAAAAAGTTTTAATTAAAATGTAAATTTTGCACAATGAGAGACAATTGAAAGAGGCTTCATTTTCCCCATCTCTTATGCTCTCCTAACAAGCATTCTTATTATAGGATTTATTTATCTTTAAGCACTTAAAATATGAAATTTTCTGCATTTGTTGCTATTCTGATTAAACAAAAATCACCATCCATGCTTTATTTATATGCAATCTGTATTTTCTACAGTAACCTTTTTGCAAAGGATGGCCCACATGGTAACTTGCTTGTGTTTGGAAGATTTGTGTTCTGTGATCTATGTGGCTAACTTTGTTTCAGTGACAATGGAAGATGCAATGGCTTAATTAAATAATTCTCTATCATTGTGGCCCTACACATCTACACATTGAAGTCACCCCCTGTTGCTAAGCAACTTCCGCTCATATTTTTTCCTGGTATTTTCTTCCCTTTTATTTTCTTTAATCAAGTTTTTTTTCAAGTTTATGCTTTCTGTTATCAATTAATTTTATTATAATAAGCCTGCCGAACTACACTGTAGTGATGCTTTGGCTTATAAAGTGCCACTGCTTGTTTTTTGGGAAATGTAGAAAAACTCTATAGCATTATAGTCACAACTCATAGGTACCATACAAGTGCATCTAAGTAAACTAAAATGGTCCAAAGTTCTTGATTAAGTTGAAAATAACATTTTGCATTTAGTCTGTAATCAGGGTCTGCAACTGGAGCAAAGGTGGGAAGACACAGAATCCACGTTTCTTGAGGTTCACACAGCGATCAACCAGCACTTCCTGCTGCCTTCTGCTAAACTATATGGAGATGATGTTTTAATTTTTCAGATGGAAAATTAAATCATCATTTTGCCCACTCTTCCAAGAGTACCAGTATCTGGTTTTTTATCACCTGGTATCATTTTGCTTGACTGGTCAGCAAACTGGCCAGGTCTGAACCCCGTAGAGAGGAAGATGAGACACATAAGACACAATGAAGAAGAGATGAATTCCCACTTTAACGCAACAGCATCAAAAAGGCAATTTTACATAATATTCCCACATTAAAGGTGGCGATTTTAGTGTCCACCAGAAAAACTTGTGAGTAAGGCTTAATGTTGTACAGAGGAAAGATCGGTTTTTAGCTCCAGAGGGAAAAAATAACTTAGAGTAATTCTGTAAGACTCACATTGTTGACAACCCTCAGAAAAAATATCAGTAATGTTGGAAAGAAGCTGAAGTTTTGCTGGGATGTGTTTGTGTCTCTGGATTTATTGACTGATGAGTTGAGATATATTTGGGCTGCCAGAACAGCAGTGGAAGGTGTCCTTATTCATTTTTTCTTCCTTCTCTATAAGACACTTTTGACTGAAACAGAAATCACTATCTTTAGCATTCAAATGACATACACAGACACACACACGTATGTACACCCCCACACACAACCAGTGCAACTTTAGTTTGAGTCTGGTTTGTTTGCATTAACCCATCCTATTTAAAGACATCACGGTCCTCATAAAGTTTATGTCTTGTAGCAGAAAACACTACCACAGCACTATCTTTGACATAAAACAGTAGAGGTCATGCATTTAATAACTATTCAGGGAGAAGTTTCTCTTGGAAACAGAAGGTGACGTGACATTTTCAGCCTTTTTTATAAAATAGTTGCATGGTAAATTGCCAAGTACATTGAGAATGGCATCTGGCTTCACTGTCAGCAAAAAAGTCCAGATTCTCGAGAGGCAGATTTTCCAAGATGAAGGGCAACTTTCAGAGGACTGTGCAACACATCCTTTTTGTTTTTGGCAGTAACTCATCAGGTCCTGTATGCTTCTTCTCAGTATGCCTGACATTTCAGGACCGGCTGGTGGTAGGGTTCCCATTATATATTCATGGTTTTCAGGCCCTTTTATCTAATATTCCAATGAGGTCTTGGCAGGCAAACAAGAATGAGCAGAAAACGACAGATTAAGAATAAAAGGAATTTGGTTTATGAATCTTCACCTTTGCACTTAATGCCGTTATCTTGGAAGACTTTTTAAATATTTTGTCTGAAAGTCCTGAACTTAAGATCAGCGAAGAATAATTATGTGGGTGGTAATCTTTTTTTAGATTCTCCTGTATATTTGAGAGATAATAAGTCGGCAATAAATTACTGCACTATGTGTAGTTGGGGTTTGTTTAAAATTAGATAGAGATTACAATGCAGGTTATACATTTTTAGCATAGCTGTGTTTTTAAAAGCAAAAACGCTTCTAGATAAAAGTCAGACCTGAAAGTAAGAAATTTGATGACATATTAGACTTAAATAATAAAAAATATCATTATCAACGATACCAATACCTCCTGTGTTTACTTGCCATCTGATCAATATCAAAACATGTAGTGTTACACACCTTTGTAGTTTGACTTCTGCACAACCATGCCTGGCCTTGTACAAATGAAACATTATTTTGTTGATTTCAAGTTTTTTTACTTTTTAAAGTATTAGCATCATGAAGATTTCTATTGTTTGTTTTATTTTCAGTTTTTGCTCCAGTCTTCTAATTACAGGATTTTCTTAGGCATGTAGTACCCCTAAAATGTGCTAGGCAACTTTTAGTTATGTTCATGTTGCTTGACATCTGAATCTTTAGGATAAATATCCTCTTGTTGTTTTTTAGCCCTAAGCGTCTCTCTCGCTATCCAATAATGAAACTAATTTAACAAGCCCTGACTGTAACACAGACATAAACACAGAACAGGACTTTGTTGAAATGTTGTCTTACACTTTACACTTTGATTAAAATTACCTCCTCATCTCCAGGACATCTACATCTGTTCAAATCAGCCGAATTGGAAAATACAAAAATAATTTGAGTGAGAGGAAAAACAACATGCTGCTACGCTTTCAGTATCGGCCAAATAGGATTTCCCCTGCTGGTTTGCTGTCCATCCCACCACATCTGCACCAGCCTTACCTTAAAATATACAGAATTTCTCAGAATATGTGATGTGTGCTCACCTCCAACCTCAGTTATAGTTCACACTCTGAGATTTGAGCTTTGTTTGCGGCTAACAGCAGCAGGACTCGATGCCCATAGCAACCCTGTCGCCAGTACAGTAATTTACTTGGAGCACAGCCAGCATGATTTAGTCGCGACAAGGTTGCAGCTTTGGCATCAGGCTAGCATGGAGAGCACCACTTCAAATTCTTTCAACTGCGCGTGGGTCGGATGTCATGGATAATCTTCCGCTGCTGCTAACAGGCTACTCCACATCACATCAGGGACCGTGGTGTACTGAACCACTGATCTCAGTGCAAAAGTTTTTTGGATGTTCAAAACAGTGGTGGGGACTCCTGAACTCTTGTTGCACCCCGAAAGACCTCTCCAAAAGCCTGAAATGTCCATCCACATTCATATTAATTTTGTTAACCCTGTGTGAAGGAACATTCTTTTAGATATTTTTAAATATATATTTTTTTAAATCGTGTTTTATGTCCCATATTATAGACACAACGATAAGTTTATTTTAGCACACATGCATCATATTTTCCGCTCAATTTTGATCTCTTCTTCACAAGGAGGAGCCTGTGAAAAAAGAAGACATATTTGTTGCTGTGAAAACCTGCAGAAAGTTTCACAGTGAACGAGGTGAGTCACGCTCTCACTCTGAGAAAAAAGCCATTTAATTTTCATGTAAATATTTCACATTTATGCCCTGCTGTTTTGGGTAATGGATTTGTTTTACCCCTGACATGTGAAACTGTATGAGTGCCTTCTCTTATTATACTAAAATCCTTCACTAAATTACTCTACCATCATGTCTGAAAGGATTTATTTGAACTAAAAAAAACTTGTGAAATACTTAATGCTGTGTTTCACCCTGAAAGTACTTAATGCTGTGTTTCATGCTGGAAAAGCACACTCATCCAACAGTAACTCTTATTGGCACACTCTGGCCACCATTAAGCTTCTCACAGTAGCTCTGCTGCTATTTTAACCTGATGAAAATGGAGTAGGTTAAGTCAATAGAGCAAATGGCAAATTAATTATAGAGAGATCGGACAAATTATGTGTTATATTTAAAAGGAGTGCCTAAAATGTAATTTCATTAATTACTTTAATTACTGCTTCCTCTTCCAAGCTGTTAGTATTAAGTTAAGACATTGGCAGAATGGAAATGATCAGGTTACTAATAACACAGATTAGTTCAGACTTATAAAGTAAACAACATGGAAATGTTTTGTGTTTCATTCAATATCTCATTTGGTTTTAAAAAAAAAAAGCCTAATCCTTTTCCCTGCTGAATGCAATGATATGCTTTTATAGCACATTTAGAGAATGACTGCTGCAACAACAGTAAACATCCTATGTTTAACACGTCTGTGACATCACACAGCCACAAAAAGTAATAAAGCTGGCTAGACTGGAGATGCTTGATAAATACCTGGGTCAGATAACACAAGCTTCCAAAAAAAGATCTAGCTCTGACAGATAAGCTTTGGTGGTTATTAATATTTTCCATATTCTGTATTTCTGAAATATCTAGCCCAGTAAAAGTATGGTAACGCTACTTTTACTGGGCTATTATTCTTATTCTTATATTAGAGTATGAGATTTTTATTATACTCTAATATAATAAGAATATTATATGAGAGTAAACGCAACAACTTTTTGTTATTAAAAGGAAAAGTAAAATTCTTCTCTAATGTCTCATTTACTGATAAATCATGTTTTTGTTTTTGGCAATTGAATGAGCACATTTTGAAAGGGATTTTTGTGTACACATGCCAGCTAGCATTCATTAAAGGAGTAAATGTGACATGTTCATTTGGAAAGAAACTATTTTCTCTGCAGTTGGATTAAAAAAAGTCACTATTTCAATGCATTTCATTCAGTCTAACGCTTGCCTTTAATTGAGAGAACACCAAAGCGCCTTCAGTCAGTCACACGCTGAAGGTGGTGAGCTACATTGTTGCCACAGCTGCTTTGGGCTAGTTTACAAAAGCAAGACTGCTATGCGCCGGCGTCACCGGCCCCTGTAACTACCACCAGTAGGTGAGGTATGTGAAATGTCTTGCCCAAGGAAAACGACAACTGACACAGATGGAGCAGTGGTTTGAACTGTCAACCCACCATTTACATGCCACCGTCTTCTAACATTTTAAGAATTTAAGAACATTATGTGGAGATAATGAAGTAACACCACAAGACATCAGTTCAAAGTTTGGCACAAATGAATATTGACCCAAAGCATACCACCAAATTAGATGTGAAGTAGCTTAAACACAACAAAGCCAAAGGTTTGGAGTATCTTTGACAAAGTGCTGATATTATTTCCTGAGAAAATTTGTTGGCAGGGCTCAAAAGGTTTGACCTAATTGATGACCCCAGATGTGTCTACAGGAATGAGACAAAATTCCAGCAAACTATTGTGAGAAGCTTTTGGAAGAATAATCGAACTGTTTGGCTCAAGTCACATAATCTGAAAGGTTGTTCAAATACAGATAAATGTATTTGAACATTTATTTGTATAAGCTTTTGACTCTAAAAATTCAGTCTTGCATCATTTGGGTATTTAGCAGATATACAAAGATTTTATAATCCTAGCTAAACTAAAATAGGAAAAGTCTAGCCTTATTTTATGTCAGACAAGGAGGCTAAAAAGCTATTATAGTGTAAAAACCTGCTTCAGCCGTAATGAATAGATTTAAAGTTTTATCAAATAAAGGAAAAAATATTAAATCAAACATTGTGTATGTGCATTATTTCCAAATTAGATTTTTCTGATCGGGTTAGGTTTTTCAGCCAATAAGTAAACATTTCACCAACACCAGACAGAAAGTGTGCTTTCACTTTATATGAAATAGTAATTAGATCAGCTGCAAAATAAATTGTGTATACCCCTCAGAGACCAAAGACCTGCTTATTTTATAAACTTTGTGAATATTGTATTGATTTTTCCTGCCCTTTGCTCTAGTTCCAGTAATAAAGAAGACTTGGGAAAAGGATGCCTTATTTTTAGAGTATTACAGCGACCATGCCGAGCCTTCCATACCAACCATTAATTTAGGAGTGCCAAACACTGAGAGAGGTGAGTCCTCCTTTTTCAAGCCTCAACACCCTCAGCCTCTCCACAGTAGATGCAGTTAGTGGCCTTGGCTGACGCTGTCAGCTGCACTGCACACATTGGTAAATGAAAAATGATCCGGCAAACTGAGGCGGATAGTTACACAGTCTAAGGCCTTGTGAAGGGAATGTAATTCAAACCGAATATTGGAGGAAAATTGGAAGTAAATGAAGTGTCAGCAGGAAATTTCTCCACAGATTGTTTCTAAAATTGTGTTTATGTTACCTCTGAAAATGAAAAAATAATGGGCTATTAAACTAGCATTTTTTGGTTCAGTGTGAGCTTTTTGTACTAAGATTCCCACCTATTTTTTCCATTTTTTTTTATATTTCAGAGGAAAACTGCAAGGTGGTGATAAATGCATCTGTGTCCCTTTTACTTTTGAATATTGGGAGGGTCTTTCTGGCAGCTGTGAACAATAACACAGGGATGAAACACGAGTTGAAACAAGTTGTTAAATTATCATCTGCTATTTTCTCACAGATATTTTTAGACTTCTAATGTGTTTCACTTGGTTCTTCATAACTGCACTTTTGTTTTTTGTATTAGTAGAGAAAATGTTTAATTAATTTGTATGCAAATTTGATTGTTTTCACCCAACACAGGTCAGCCCTTTCACGCTTAGCAGATGTTTCTGAATCACTTCTCTTAAGCTCTTATTTGATAATGAAATAGTATAAATTACCTTACAAGATACCTCACATCCTGTAAAAACCATACATTTCTAAGGGTAGCCTGGGTATAGGTGAAAAAATCTAATTTTTAACTCCAACAATGAAGATAAACAATCGGTCCATTAATTATTACATAAACTCAAATTTAATTTTTTATCTTAGAAGATTTTAAATGAGGAAATTGTAATTCAACTTTCTAAGAACAAAAATATACCCAGAGGACAACATTACAGTCCGGCATTTGCTTAGTTGTTAGCAACCTCAAGCTGCACCTGGCAACAAAGCCCAAAGGAGGCTCCCTGTGGGAATGCCCTACAGATGACTGACGGGAAGAAGGAGACCTTGGGACATAGCAAGTGTCCCTGTGATGCATCTTATACTGATGGATGGTTATATGGATGGAATGGAGGACAAAATGGTGAATATCTTTTTTTGCCCTCATTTCTAGCTGAATACATTTATTGATATGCTAATTAGTATTTTAATATGGCAGAGTCAGCCTTTCCTTGTGTAAACCTTTATATAAGCTTCACCCCGAGGCAAGATTTGGAGTGCGAGTCACGTCATTTCTGAATGAACTTGTCAGGAAGGTCTATTTTTTCCTGTCTCTGCCATTGCGCCATTTTGATTTGACACCTCACATATTTTAGTCAAATGCCCAAACATTTTCAAATTTAGAAATTCTTTTTAACATTAAATTAAAGCAGATCAAGAGAGCATTCTCTAATTTGTTGTATAATAGGTGATATTTTGAATTCTCACATAAAACCAGCACAAGCTCTCTGCCTCTCTTCTTGCTGGAGGCTGGAGCCAAACTTACTCTACAGTGAGATTGCCGTTGGCACAAGAAGTGCTCTATGGACCTGTGATTCATGTTGCAACCTAATGGGATGTGCAATGGCTGTAGACATTTTCAGCCTTCAATAGAGTGGGTAAAGGTTGCACTAAAAAAGTCCAGCCCTTTCATGCCTCTGCTGCTTTCTTCAGGCAGCTTAGTCCCCTAACAAGTACTTGCTTTGCAACCTGTTTTCAGAGACTAAAGGAGGTAGGTTGCCACTGGACTCTTGTTGGTAAATATGGACTTGCAGTACTGAGATTTAGTAATATGAAGGTGCAGCATCTCTTCTCAAGTCAACCTCTTAATAGCTCTGATTTTTTTATTTAAACCCCTTAACTTGAGATGTTAGTGACGATATACATATTTTTTTAATCACATTTTTCATATCTTCTTCCTTTTAAAGGTAATGTAATGCACAAACATAGAGAAAATTCAAGCTGATTTTTATTTTTATTTTTGGTAAAGTGCAGTTAGAAGAAGGAACTTTCAAATACAAATATGCAAACAGGAAAAAAGAGATGTTTTACTTTTAAATGAATCCAAGGATCTGTCATAATACCAAAACCTTTTATTCATTCCACCTCTAAGTTTTCTTCTCAAGAAAAATCCACACATCCTTCCTGCCAGTAACTGGTGTCAGTATTTTTGGAAGTCAATGTTGGGCCAAGTCTCTGTAAAGGATCAAGCAGTAGAAAGTGTGTCCTCTATAATCTGTCTTCTAAGGCATGCCAGGTTGTTCTTTCGGAAAGCAACAACTTGGTGCTGGCAGCAATCCACATCCCATCATCGACTGGTTTGGTAAAATGCCAGACAATAGAGCTGTTGTCAGAGCATTGTATTAAAACTTAAAATCAATTCTACATCTTAGAGAATAAACATTCCATTGGAATTACAGAGTGATTTTAGATTGGAGTCCAAACCACACAAATATGTATATAAGAAACAGTTTAGTCTATAAATCTGAGTGAATAATTGGCAGAAACTCAGTAAAGTGCTCCTGAGAATCACCTGAAAATTATAAAAACTATAATTTTCTTTACTTTTATTTGAGTCATTCCTATTTTGAGTAAGAATGTTTGACTTCTCTTCTAAACAATGCACCATGCTGTAAACCCTAACCCCTAATGCAAATGTTGAGACAAAAATTTAAACCGACAGCTGCTGTGGTTAACATAATGTAATCTATAAATTAACCAACAATAAATGACTGACAGTGAAATCAAAACAAGACTAATTATTATTAATACCCTACTTAATGAAGACAGAATGATACCTCAGGAAGTAAATACCAAGGCAACCATAATTAAAGTCATTACAAATCTGAGCATTACCAGAAGCTTATTGGATTCTTAAAAGTCATGAGGAAGAACATTTTATCGCTTATTTCTGAGTTATAAGAACAAAACCTGAACAAAGAAAGGAAAGTGAATAAAACAAAAGTTCTAGAACCACACTCATAAGTCAGTCATAGACAGCAACGGCAGAAAGAATCCAGCTTCTATGAGGTCCATTTTGTCACTCCAGATTCTCTCACATTTCCTTTTCTAATTTCTAATTCTCACGTCTAGTTTTGCGGTTCTACCACTTATTTCTCAATTACTGTTGGGTCTTTGCAGAAGCTGCTTTTCCATCATTCTAAGGTCACTACATGGAGAGAAGGCAGTCCTGTTCGGTTCATTCTGGCACATTTGATATCTGGATGGTCCCGACTTTTAGATCATGACGAAAAATGGTGCTACTTTGATCGGAAACACAATTTATAATCCCTAACTAGATTAAGATGAGCATAACCTATAAAACCTTAGTTCTGTAAGTTATTTACACCCAAGGAGTTTATGCTTCATTAAATTACTCATATTTAAATCACAGGTTTACAACAGTAGCTAACACTCACTCAGATGAAGTGGTATACTGAAACCAACTGGAAAGTACTTTGCGAAAGGATCTATTTTTTTTTTTTTTACTTTTTTGTGGTACCAGTAGCATTTATTCGCAGTAATCAGACAGAAAATGGGCAAAGAGAGAAAGAATGAAGACATGTGGCAAAGGTCCGAAGGTCTGTAATCAAACCCCAGACAGCTGTTTCAAGGAGTAATATTGCCTCCGGATATGGGAAACCCGCTCTACCAGTAACGCCACACATGCTTAACTGTGACAAGAAATACTGTGCAGTTTTTATATCATGAAATTTCACACTACGAGTTCTTGTTACATCCTCATCTGCTCCTTTAAAATAGGAACATGACAGCGAAAAAGAACATAAACATAAACATTCATTGCAATTAGTCAGTATGTGAAATATAGCCACTGTCCTCAGCAACAGCCAGAAAAATACTGAATGAAAAAATCCTTTGACTTTCTAAAACTTGGAAAACAGTAGATTTTATATCCTGGAGTTAGATTTTTTTTTTTTTCCCCTCACATTTGCTGTCAAAGTCAGTTTCCCTTTAATGCTTCAAAACCTTTCTCAGCTGTCACTTGCATTGAGGTGTAAAATGATAAAATCTTTCATCTAATACGTGAAGCATAACCTGCAGGTTAATTTTCTCTTTTAGACTAAGAAAGTTAATTGTTGCAGTTAGCATCCATCTATACAACCTAATGCTTGTATAGATGGGTGCTCACCTAATTAGTGAGCATTAATGCTTACTAATGCTTTAAAAAAAAAAAAAGTTATTAATTTTGAGATGACATTACAAGTGCTCAGTTTGAAGCCTCATATGACAGGACTGAAAAGGGAGGTGACAGCATGGTCCCCTGGGCCAGCAGAGTGCCTCTCTGCAGCATATAATGCATTTCTAATAGGCTGCTGTTTATAGCCAGACCACATCTGAGTGAAAGCAGTCTGCTTTCTGTTCTTTTGACGTTTTTTTGTTTTTTTTTCTAAATGACCCAACTCTTGGAACTTTATCAAAATAAAACCATCCTTAATTTATTTTCCACTATCTGTTTATGCAATGGGAATACCATTCTGCTGCAACTTGACAGGAAATCTTTGAAAATAAAGAATAAAAAAGAAAGAGAGATGGGCTTTAAGGCTTTCAAGCATTAATTGGACTGAAAATGTCATGTGGGCCTGTTCAAGCAAACCCTATTACAACAGCTAATTAAATCAATTGCTGCAACTAATGATTTATATTTTTTGCACTGATGTCTTGGTATTTTCTAAATTAATCTTTTGGTAATGAAATTTTCAAAATACCTTTTTCTACTTTTTTCTTTGACAATAGCATTATCGGCTTAGTAAACATTACAAATGAAGCATCACTTCCACAAAGCTGCATTTTTTCATCCTTGTATCTGATTGTGTGTAAATAACCTGGCCAACTGATAAATAAAAAAAAATAAAACAGAAACAATACAATGTATTAAAATGGTGAATTTATTATGCTGAAAAATCTAGCATCATCTAGCTAAATAGGCTTAAGCAGTTGCCACTGCAACACTCTCATTCTCTTAACACGATTTCTTTCTTATTTTAAAAGCCAGATCAATATTATTGTTATATTATGACAAATTAAGCCTTTTCTCTTCCAACACCAAACAGATTTGAAGACGCTCTGTCACTTTAAGTTCAATTAGGAATCATTTACTTTGCTGTACAAAAATATTCATATTCCAGGACATTTAGTCATTTTAAAACAACTAACCTCAATTTGTTGAGTGCTACGTTACAGATCAACACAAACTGATGCATAATTGTGTGACAGTAGGAGGTGTTTATTTGTATGTAGTCCCCCTTAGCCTGGAAGATGCCCATTAACTCTAAAAAGTATACCACGTTTCACTGAAGGGTTACAGTAGCTGGGATGTAGTGTCTCAAACTGTGAGAAAGTTCAAGGGGAATAAATACCCTGGCAGGTCACTGTTTTTTCATAAATTGACTATAGGATTGTGTTATATAACAAACAGGCAACATAAACACATGTTCCTGCATCCTAAAAAAGTTGACAATTCAAATTGTATTTTTAAATGATATTTTTTAGTTAAATCTTGAGCTTGCACAAAGCACCGGAGGTGTGCATAAATAACCAACGCAAAACACCCGACACCAGAAAACACAAAGTCATTTCATTTCTCACAAACAGAATGAGAGAAAGTGCATTACCAAATCTTGTTTGACATCTTGTTCAACAAAAACCTGCAGCTCTGCTTTTTTCATCCAAAGATTTATGTCAGTATTTATTCAATGCGATTCCTGGCAAAGTCTCTCTTTAGAATCATCCTGAAGATAGTGTCTCCTTCACAGTATTGACTTGAAATGTATGCCAGACTTTTGCTTTCAGGGGGCATCTATCTAGTGTTGGCAGGAATCTGGGTTTGGTAAACAGCCAGTTTACAAAGCTTCTGTCAGTAAACACTGTCAATTAAATGTAGCTTATAACAGATTTCATATACTGGAGTACATGTGCATGAGATGGATTTTGAACTCCGATTTTAATTTGCACCCGAATGTTGGAGACGGGCACAAGGCTCCTAGTGGCTTCAGAAAATGAATTGATGGATTGCAGCTTGAACTTAAATTTTTTTTAAATATGATCAGTCTGCATAAAAAAATGTTTGTGCCTTTTATAAGAAGATGAGCAAAAAGCATTAAGCAATTTATCATAATTTCTCATTGTTCGCCACAAACCAGGGGAAATGACAAACTTTTGGTATAAGATGCTCTAGTGAGATGACTTCAAAAAAAAAAGTTTGAATTTCCATATCTGGAGTAAAAAGTTAAGTTAATAAGAAGACACATTTTAATAAACTGAGGTCCTGGAAGAAAACTTGCTAAAAGCTGCAGAAGGTGGTGAAAGTTTACTTCCAGCAAGACAATAACTCTAAGCACACAGTCAGTAATATAATGGAGCCAATCAGATTTAAGAATATTCCTGCTTCTTAGATACAGTCAGAAACCAGGCCTAAAACAATACTTGAAAAAATAAATATATATATATATATATATATATATATTTTTTTTTTTATCCAGTGCAGCAGAGCCTGAGCAAAAAACAATAAAATTCACTGTTGCATTTTTTTACATTTTAAAACGATGATATTTCTACAATTTGTGACTTTTACATCATAAAATGTGAAATGATTCTAGCTGTATGAATACTTCAGTAAGACACTGAATGTTTCTACAGCGTTTGGGAAACTTCCCAAGTTCTGTAGAAAAGTCATTGCAGTGACCTGAGAGTGAGGTTACTTCATGTAATGATATCCCAATCATAGGCTCTTTCTGCTCTAATGAGGTCTGAGTCATCTCTAAATACCAAATGTTTGAAGTGGCTGATTTGGTAGTGGAGTTGGTCATATGTTTTTGAGTAATCAAACTAATTATCTGACCACAGGAGAGCACTTATAGATTGTGTGCTTTGAGCCTGAGATGGTGAGTTTGGGATCAAATGCAAACCTGGAATGTTATTTTGCTAAAGCTATGCATATCCACACACCATGGAGAGGGAAAACAAATATGCAACAGTGTGACATGACTATTACTAATTATTTAACATTAGTATGTCATGTGTTTCCTTAATATATTTAAAATTACAGCTTGCAAAAGAAAACGGTTGGAAAACAGACTAAATTGTGCTAAAGAGAAAATTAAAGGATTATGTAAAATGAACTTTTTTGAGCTTTACATAATGTTATGTTTTTTCCCTCATCAAAACATACCTGGAGTGTTGCTTTAATTCTTTCTTGTATATTTGAGAAATTCTTTAATCTCCCATGGCAGCTATTCGGGGGGGGTGCCTGAACATTTGCTCCCTCAAAGTGCCGCCTATTTCCACAAAACTCCTCCTTGAAGCTGCAATTTCCAGCAGAGATTCCACCTCACAGAGCAGCACACCCCAACGCCTTCTCCACTCAGCTCCTCCAGACTAGCGACAGCACTTACCAGCAAACTTTTAGTGGACCTGAGCTTTTCTCACAAGCTACTTCTCTGTCCAACACTCCTAAGAACGTTTGTAAATGGCCTAATGGAGGAACATTGTTGTGGTGATGTGCTGAAAGCAGTTTCAGAAAGAGGAGGAGCTTCTTAAAGAGACAAAAGCCAATTTCAAGGTGTCAAATTATGGCATCAAATATATACACATTTTTTATAACAACTAAGGTAGCACATAATTATGCTATAAAATGTCTCCATGTGCCTGAAAAATAATTAAAAACCATCTGTCTAATCATCCTGCTATCACCTAACTTAGTGATACTAAGTTAGGTGAAAAACCAACAGCTTCCCACAAAATGTGCATTTTGACATCTAGTCTGTGCATGAAAAGAAAGGATGAGACAAGATCCCGAAATTGTGGCAGAAGAAGAACATACATATTCTTCCCTCCTTACCTCATATTGACTTAAAAAAAAAAAAAAAACATATAGAAAAGCCTAAGAGAAGCTTTAAATTTACCAGATTTTTGTATGTCTTGTGTGTGTATTTTGTGATCATGGAAAGTACAAAAGAAGTTATTTATTTCATCTCTTTGGTGTCAGCAGCATTACTCACCACTTGCTGTTTGAAATAGGATTACCAGCGTTGTCAGAAGATCTGCCCTAAAAAGTGGGATTTTGGATTATATCTCTGTCAGTGTCCTTTCTCATTTTATATTCAGCAAAGAAAAAACTAACAAACACCTAAGGTTCCATATAAATAATACAGCAAGGTCTCAGGATTTGTAGTAATGCATGCCACTAGGGATTTCTGTGCCTCAGTTGCTGTGTAGACATCTGAAATGTGGTGAGTGCATTTCTCTTGGCTCTTGGTTTTGTTTTGTTCACAACCATACTATGGGTTTTTGTTTTTAGGAGATGGCATAGTATTTTGTTCCTTCTGCCTGTCATGTCAAACATGTCAGGCTGAACGCTTCATCTTTGCGACCAATCCTGCCAAACTCTCATTATTTTTCTCTAACTTGTCAGTAAGCTGACATTTCTACTGCTGGCAAAGTTTAGCTGGAAGTTTTTTAAATAAAAACTCTAACTCCAGGAAATCACATTGGCTGAAGTGCAAAGTAGGTCTTACAAATATGAATATTTTGAAGCAAAGACAGAGTAAGCCTGAGTTCACATGTTTGATCTCAGGGAGTAGCTGATGTGTGCACCCGGAGCCAAATATACAGTACTGTACTGTGTCCTTGAGAAGGCAGAAGTGCTGCTTGTTTATGCTTACGATGCACAAGGCTGTCACGCAAAAGCTGTAAACACAAGGTAGTGCATATTCTGAAGCTTTTTTTTTTTTTTTTTTTTACATTAGTTCTATTTATTCAATTCCTAAAGGTTTCTGTAATAGAATCTGGTTAAAGTTCCTGCTCTATTTTTTTTTTTTCTTAAGCTACCTTGCAAAAAAAACTTTTTCCATGTTTTGTCAAATTACTTCCGCAAACTTTGACATATTTTACTAGTATTTTAAGCGAGATACAAACATAATTGTCAATAGAAAGAAAATTATGCTTTTTTAATTTTGTTTATTTAAAGGTCTGGAATGTTGTGCACATCTATTCAGCCCCCTGAGTGAAAGGTTGACTGTTTAGAACAACTTTTTGCTGCATTTACAGTTGCAGTTATTTTTGCCACACATCTCTACCAGCTTTGAAAATCTAGAGATGGAAATCGGGACCAATTCTTCTCAGTCAGGTTGGATGCAGAATTGCAACAAGTTCACCTTGGTGAGAAGTAAAGCATCAGGTGGGCGAATTTGCAGAGAAAACCAAGTAATGCTACGCCTCTGTTTGGCGTACAGTGGAGAGGAGCGTCTTGGAAGGTTTTCAGTCTAAATTACTCCTTGCTTTTTTCAGATAATGGACTGAACTTTATGAACTATAACCTACAGTTCACAACTATTTTATCCCTGATCTGTGTGCTGTGTTCCCTGGTCTTTGTGATTTTCCTTGTTCTTTATTGTTCTCTAACAAACCTCTGAGCGCAGAGCAATTGCCTAAATACAGAGAATAAATACACAGGTGGACTCTGTTTAATAGTTAAATGTATTTATTTATCAGACTGAATAGAAATGCATGCCAGACTTCTCATGTTTATTTGAAAACATTTTAAAACATTATGCATCTTTCTTCCTCTTTACAGTTATTCATTACTTTGTGCTGATATTTTATTTGACATCCAAATGAAATACAATAAGGTTGATGACTGTAATATATAGAATAGAATAGAATTCAACTTTATTGTCATTGCACTGTCACAAGTACAAGCAACGAAATGTAGTTTGCATCTAT